>SJYV01014911.1:396728-463380 GCA_006410875.1 Neotragus pygmaeus
CAACAACAACCAGTTATGGTGCTCTTTCTCCAGTTTGCTGTCTTTGGTACCAAATTGTAGTCCAGCCTATGACATTTTAGGTTAAAGTCTAGTCTTTCATTTGTAGGAAATGTTCTATCCTCTTTTCTTCACATCGAACATAGTCAAAGGGGATCTCCAGATTGTGAGAATTTGCAAATGCCAGCAATTTCTTCCCTTTGTGCACTGTTGAGCATCATGGTGGGTGCCAGCAAGGGAACTTTGGGTTTGTCAAGATCAAAGAGCTCAGTTCAGAGTCTTTCAGGAGCACTTTCTAATGAAGAAACCATCAGGTCCTACACTGCTTATTATGGTCTCCAAATTGTTGATTGTGACAAAGCAAGTTTTGTGTACAGGAAACAACCACTTCCCTTCTCCCTTAGGAGAACCTAAAAAAAATTTGATCTTAGATAAGAAGCCATAAATAATTAGATAAACAATTACTCAGCCTTTGCCTTTTTTCTTTTAATCCTATAATGGTACTTTAGCAAAAACATCAAATACCACTCTTCCTCTTCAATTTTCACAGTGGATAAAAATAGGAAGAGAATTCAAATATTATAAGTGCTTGGTCTTTAAGACTTTCATTGGTTGTGAGAAGACGCTGTTATGGATGCATGGCTGCCTCCTGATTTGCTAACCCTGCATGGCTGCACAACTGAATGCAGATTTTCCCTAAGCAGAGAATAAGACCATTTTTACAGTATGCCATTGGGAACATAAATTTCCAAATATATGAAGTGCTTAGGTTAAAATGATGCTTTTAGATGTAAACCCTAGCTCTGATATTTAGTTTTAATTATCTAACTTCTCCCAAGCCCTGAAGTTAAAAGCCAGGTCACTCTCTAAACAGAGGTTGGGCTTTCTAATATTCTGTAATCTTTAGTGGGAAGAAAAGTATTGGCAAGGCTCCATACACGTTAAGCTGAATTATCCTATATAGCTTTCTAGGGAAAGTCGGGAATAAAAATATGACCTGTCAATGTGGACAATAAATATTTGTCATGTACTTAGTGATAGATTAGGCATTTACTATTTGGAAACATTCTTGAAAAGAAAGTAGAAGTCATTTGACCATGGAGAATATGACTATCCATTAACAAGTGAAAAGAATTTCCAGGATTTGAAATTACTTGAAACAATTGACTTAATATTAACATTAGTATTGTATACATTTTAATATTCTATAGCCATGACAATACCTGCTTGTGATTTGAATGGTAAAATATTGGATAATGTGCTCTGCCTCGTAAAGCCTATTTCATGAAAAGTATCAAGTTGGAAGCTTCGTTTAATGCTCTAAAGTAGTTGTGTAATTGTACCTTTTATTTTATTAAGCCTGTTGGTGGGAGTAGAGTTGATTGCATAAACACCCTCCTCTGTGCCTCCCTGTGGTGCTTTTGTCATTCATTTATTCACTCTATTTAAGTCATTCATTATTCATTCATTCTACTTAACACCTGATGAGCACCTAGAACTGCCAGGTTACTCAGTAAGGTGCAAGGACACAGAGTGAGTAGGCCTGGGTCTTCGCTCTCCAGGAATAAAAAAACAATTGGAACCAATGTTTGACCTGCTCTGACTCAAGTGTGAACAGGGTGCTGAGGAACAGTGGGTCTTGGGTCTTGACAGGGGCCTGGTCTACATAGTTCTAATTGATGCAGGATTTACCACGAAACGCAGACGAGAGGGTATCACGAAAGAGTCCTGCCCTGGGCAGTTAAGTAGCTGGCTCCATGTCCAGCTACTTAACTAGATTTGTGACCTTGAGCAATTCAATTCCCGGAGTTTTATAACCTGCAAAACAGAAACAATAATAGTGCTTTACTCATCACACAGAATCGTGGTTTAAAGGCTCAAATGAGCTAATACATATAATTGTATTATATAATATTATTTGCATTATATATACATATATAATATTATTTACATTGCATAATTATATATACTTACCGAGCGCCGAAGAATTGATGCTTTCGAACTGTGGTGTTGGAGAAGACTTTTGAGAGTCCCTTGGACTGCAAGGAGAGCCAACCAGTCCATTCTAAAGGAGATCAGTCCTGGGTGTTCATTGGAAGGACTGATGTTGAAGCTGAAACTCCAATAATTTGGCCACCTGATGCAAAGAGCTGACTCATTTGAAAAGACCCTGATCCTGGGAAAGATTGAGGGCAGGAGGAGAAGGGGACAACAGAGGATGAGATGGTTGGATGGCATCACCGACTCGATGGACGTGGGTTTGGGTAGACTCCGGGAGATGGTGATGGACAGGGAGGCCTGGCATGCTGCGGTTCATGGGGTCTCAAATAGTCGGACATGACTGAGCAACTGAACTGAACTGAACTGAACACACACACATGTATATATATATCTACACATATCTTTTCTACATGGGGACTACATATTATTATAACCACTTCTTTTCCATAACAAAAAAGGGGGATAAAGAATTTGAAGAGGACTCAGAAGAGGTGGATAAGAAAAGAATAAAAAAAGAATAAAACGGAAAACTTGAGACAGTTGTGCAGTAAACACAGGGGCTCCAGGTGTTTCCTATATTTACCACGGCCAAACAAGAAGAAATGGATTTAAATTGCAACGCTACGGGTTTAGGTTAGGAATAAGGATGATTTGATTTTCTCTAAAGAGCAGTTAAAATACTAAAATGGCCAGTGAAAGAAGGTTCTACTGCTTCTCCTCTGGGAGTTTTTAAAAAGAGAAAGAAGAGAGCCATCTTACATTGGGTCAGTGGTCAGTGCAGAGGATCCAAGTGGAGTTCAGGTACAAGGAATGTCCAGGTGATGCTTGGAACATGTACAACTTTATAGTATTCCTCTGGAGGAGAACCAGAACTTGGAGAAGTGCATCAGGGCCCCAGTTACCTTCTGGATGAAGTGGATGGAAAAGACACTTTCTCTTCTGCAGACCTGTTTCTGTTAATTCTTTTTTCCTTACTTGATATAATTTCAGATGTTTCACACCTGTACAGCCTGAGGGCCGTGAAAGATTTGCTTTAGGACCAACCAAACACACAGCTGGTTTCTCTGAAGCACTTGAATGGATCCTCATTTTTTGGTGGGATTCTCTATTTTCATCCTGATGCTACATGGAGTGCTGCACAGGCCTAGCAGACACTGGGTTAACCTAAGTCACCAAATTATAGCTCTCACCTTACTGGAGTGTATTTCAGGGACTCCTGGTATGTGGCTGGCAGGAAACCAGGTATACTCGGACCTAAAGACCGTACTTAACTTGGCTATTTTCCAGCCTCTGTAAAGTGACTAAAGTGAAACAGAACCTTTAAAACATGCAGGTACAGACCTAGACCAGGCACGAACCAAAAGACAGTCCGTATAACCAGCCCCAATGTACTTCAGAGAAGCCAATTGTCCTACTGGAGATCTTCTGAAATGTTCTTGAACCCATACCATGATTAAACTTGGCTTTCATCCCCCAAAGAAACGAGAGCCTGCAAAGAAGCTGTGGCCCATGCTAGGTTTGTCCCCCTGGCTGTGGGTGTGTCTTACCATTCCTTCCTTGGCTATGAGAGGAAGGGTTCAGCACCAGATGATGACCCGGTGGGTCCTCTATTCTCCAGGTATGTCATTTGTCATTCCTGAAATGGCACTGTTCTTTCTAAAACTTATTTTTGCTCAGATTATACCATAGCTTGGAGCTTTTTTCTGCCTCTCATGGCTAGAGTCTGCCTCCGTAGGGAAAATGGCAGAAGTCAGGGAGTTTCTGTTGTAACTGTCTATTTTTAGTGGCTCATAAACTTCCCAATATTCCTTTGGCCTGAAGCTACACTGCGTGGTGTCAGCCCAAAGGGAAGTTATCTTGGAAAGTTTGAGCAAAGTTCTCTCCATTGCTGCTTAGATTGGGTAAGGGAGAGAGAGAGAGAAAAAAAAAAGAGCTTTTGCAACATCAGATCAGTAACTTTGGGGCTGGTGTGGAACTGGCCACTGAAATTCTGCGTGGTCCATCCTCCCCTAGGCCCCCATTAGAGGTGGAGCTGCTGGACTGAACACTTGGGGGCCCTTTCATAGGCTGCTTCTTGTCAGAGGAAAGTGGCCACACCATTGCCCCTGAGTTAAGGGCAAATACTAGGGCAGTCAATAGGCTGCACTGTGGAATTAAAGAAAAAACTAGATCAGAACTCGGGAGACTCCCAGTTTGCCTCTTACTATGAATAGCTGTGGGGTCTTGGACACATCCAGCCCCTCCCTGAAGTTCAGTTGCCTCCTCTATAAGATGAAGTAGTTAGGCCAGCTCTCAGTGCTAAGTGTGCTCTGGAATAAGTGGATAGAAATGTATTTCTGCTTAGGATGAAAATACTCAAATAATTGTGGGGAAATTATCTTCATCCTTCAGGGGCATTACTCGTAGGAAACCATTGAGACCAAAGTAGGCTTTTCCTGTAAGGAGAATAAAAATTTGAGGCTCTAGAATACAAATATATAGAGGATTTCTTGTTTTGGAGGGTGGAGATGTAGGAAAGATATTAACAAAAATGAAGTGATGATATTTTTATATGGTCATTCTATGTAGTTTCCCAGAAGTAAAGCTATTTATCCATCAAAGCAGATGAAAGCCAAGGTCAATTCCCTTTGCTCAAAAAATATGAAAAGGTTCATTTGTTTATTTATTCATCTATTTATTTCTTCAACTAATATTTACTGAATGTCCACTAATTTTTACCCTTTCCTCTTGGAGTGGGAAAGGAAATGGATAGGGGAGGGAAAGGTAAGGGGGAAAATCTGGCTGACCTTCAAGTCACAGAAGGTGGGCTTGAGGTCTCTGGAGTGCCCCGAACATGAGAATGGTGTCCTCCAGGGGGGCTTAAAGCATCACTGAGCAAATAGAGTGACCGAATGCCTGAACTGTGTGTTTGTGCTTCCTATGGGCTTCCGGGTTTCAGAGGCAACCCCCCCTTGCTGACTGGCCGAGATGATACCAGGGCTTTGCACTCAGAAGCAATGGGCAGGATGCCATCACACCTACATCAACCTTCTCACTTCCTTGCTCTGTCATCCATTCCCATGGGAAGCTCTGAGTTCCCACGTGTCCTTGGCCAGGAAGGTCAGCATGGACACATCTATGTGTGTGGTGGGGTGGGACTGATAAGCGCCAGCTGCTGGATCCTATTTGGCCCAGAGTGCCACATCCTCTTCCATATCAGCTACTGCAACAAAACCACAGATCCCAGTCTGCTGATCAGAGCCGGCTTTTTAGAAGGAGAAAGAGACAGCGCCAGGAGCTTGATTGATTCTCTTACCAAACAGGTGAGACCAGGTGTTGGTACTGCTGCTGGCAGGAGCGGCAGGGGGGAAATGGTGACATCTTTCTTCTGAGGCTTTCACATAAAACCAAAAGAAAGGAATACCTATATTCTCACTAACCTGAGAAACGGATAGCAGAGCATAGAGTAGTCCTTCTCAAGCTTTAATGTGCATACAAGTCACCTGGGGATCTTCTAGAAGGCAGGTTCCTAGTCAGCACAGCAGGTCTGAGATGGGGCCTGAGAATTTGCATGAATAACAAGCTCATGGGTGATAGCTACATGGCTGGTCCATTGTCGTCTCCCGGGTATTCCTCCTCAGAGCCACATGAACATGAACCAAGCTAGACCAATGATAATATCTCAACACAGGTCAAGAGGCAGCAACGAGCCAATCAGAGTTTTGCCTTTTTTTTTTAATTGAAGTTTGGGGATTCAATATAGACCCAAAGAAAGGAAACCCTATCCTCTCTATTTGCTAATGCATGGGCGGGAGCTGCTACTGGCAATGAGTCCCACCTCGTAGAGGCAGTGCCCTGAGAAGATGCAGCAGACAGGTGGGAAAGTGAGCAGGGAGCAGAAATCTNGAAAGGAAGCCCTATCCTCTCTATTTGCTAATGCATGGGCGGGAGCTGCTACTGGCAATGAGTCCCACCTCGTAGAGGCAGTGCCCTGAGAAGATGCAGCAGACAGGTGGGAAAGTGAGCAGGGAGCAGAAATCTGTGTTCAGTGTCCTGGTTCCAGCTGTGTCTATGGGCAGCTCCTCCGGGCCTTTCCTGCGGTTTCCTCGGTGAGCCTGCAAATTACCCTCTGTCTCTTAAACCAGTGGTTCTCCAGCTGGCTGCACGTTGGAATCTGATGTTGGGCCCCTCACCTGGGATGGAACTTGGGCAAAGGTCATTTCTAAAGGTCCCCAAGTGATTCTGATGTGCTTCCAGGTTGGAAACCCAGTTTTTTGTTTTTTGTTTTTTTACTTTTTAAAGTTAAAGTGTAGTTGATTTATATTATTGTGTTAATTTCTGCTGTACAACAAAGTGATTCAGTCATACATATACATTCTTCATGTATGTTTGTACACACATCAGTTCAGTCACTTAGTCGTGTCTGACTCTTTGCGACCCCATGAACCACAGCACGCCAGGCCTCCCTGTCCATCAGCAACTCCCGGAGTTTACCCAAACTCATGTCCATTGAGTCGGTGATGCCATCCAACCATCTCATCCTCTGTACACACATGCACACACATATATGTATATATTCTTTTCCATTATGGTTTATCACATATTGAGTATAGTTCTCTGTGTTGTACAATAGGACCTCATTGTTATCCACTCTGTATATAATAGTTTGCATCTGTTAGCCCCAAACTCCCACTCCATCCTTCTGCTTTTCCCACATCTCCCTTGACAGCCACAAATATGTTCTCTATGAAACCCACTCTCTTAATACTCATTCAGGTTGTGTACGTGTCAGTAGCACCTGACAGAGTCCTAAACTGGGTTCTTAGGAGCCACTGAAGCCGAAGAGTCAGACTGAGCAAGAGGGTTGGGGTAGACTCCTGGAAGGACAGCATCTACAGAGGCTGAAGAAAGGGAGACTTAGGACTGCTCTCCGTCCTCCGGTGATCTCTCTGCTTCCTGAGCTCTCTGAGTGCCATGGGATACCATCTCTGAATTATGTGTACTACTGAGTCTTATTTTGGTCTTTGAATCCAAGGGGTTAGCCCTCATTCCAGATTGTACGCTCCTCTAGGGCACGGGTTGCATCTCACGCCTCCTTTGTTTCTTTCAAAACACCAGTCACTGTACTTGCTATGTACAGTGCTAAGTACTAGCAATGTACTTGCTAACATTCCCAAATACAAGGTGATAAATGGATATCCAAGCATGCGCCATAAATGACTGGCCACATCTTTCAAACCCAAGTCTCCCTGACTTCCTCTTTGATTGTGAAGAATTCCCAAGGCAGTTCACCATGTTCTCAGCATGTGTTTTGGAGGCGGCCAGGGGAAGTGCTTATTTTATAGTTCAGACCCACATCTTAGCCCAGAGTGGCTGGAACGTGCCAGAAGTGGAAGATCAAGGGGATGGCGATCTCTCTTGCCACTTCAGGTTCAACAACTTGTTCTCTTGAAATAGAAAGCGCTGCTCGGTTTGTGGGTTGTCTCCCCCCCCTTCCCCCCCCACCCCGCAAGTTCATATCCTTTTCTCAGAAATGCAGTTGCCTGTGGTAAACTGACACTCCCTAATGAGCCCTTAACAGCTGTTAGCCCCACAGCAATAGTTATTATTCTGCAGGCTTCTTGCTAAATTCCAGCGATGGCTTCTGCCAGAACCGGGGTGCACATGCGCACTGGAGGTGGCGGGAGATCCCTGAGCTCTTTGGATGTAATCCTCTGCCTTCCCTGGGGAGGATTTGGCCTGGGCGGCTTCCAGGCAAACCTTTCATAATGGAGGTAAGGAGACCAGGGAGTGTATGCAAGGTTCTCAGGCTGCGCCTTAAGCCTGTTCTCCCAAAGAACCTGAGGTGCTGTCAGAGACTGGGCGGATGATCCCAACCTTGCCAAGAAAAAAAAAAAGGTACATGAAACCTGTTAATATATAGAAAACCTTTCACAAATTAAACCCTATCATTCTTTCTCCTTCAGTATTTTGTACCTTTTGACCGAGCCCTTGGGGAGGAGTCCAGCACTAGGCTGTGGTCTTCTAGGCCTTCTACCACCAACTTCCTGTGTGACAATTTGGCTGATTGGCCTGGGCCTCCGATTTCTTACATCTGGATATCCACCTGTTCTAGCAACAAGATTTTTACAGTTAGGCAGAATGTTCATTGGATAAGGCATGAACGGTCAACAGTCCTCAAATCATGTATGGGAAAATAATTACAATTCCCTGGTGGCTCAGATGGTAAAGTGTCTGCCTGCAATGCGGGAGACCCGGGTTTGATCCCTGGGTCGGGAAGATCCTCTGGAGAAGGAAATGGCAACCCGCTCCAGTATTCTTGTCTGGGAAATCTCATGGATGGAGCCTAGTAGGCTACAGTCCATGGGGTCACAAAGAGTGGGACACAACTGAGTGGCTTTACTTCACTTCATTGGCAAGAATAGGAAGGGGCTATTTCCTAGTGACTTGAATCGTTTGGGTGTCATTTATTTATTTTGTGGAGCCAAGGCCAAAATAAAGGGCTAATTGGGGAGGACTTGTAGCTCCCTGGTTGTTGCCTTAATGTTTTAAATGGATCCTCTGTGGCTTAGTAAACTAGAGAGTTCATTTTTCTAACTCACTCGAGAGTTTCCTCTGGGCTCTGTTTCTCTCTCCCTTCTCCTTTCCCCAGTTTTTACCGGAACACCTGGGAAAGGCAGGGGGTGGGGATGTCCTAGATGGGTCAGCTGCTGCCCACAGCACATGCCGTAAGGGTTTTAAGCAAACAGTGCAGGATGCCTATCCAGAGGGCTGCCCCTCCCAGGCCATTCCATAGAGCTGGAGTCCGGCCAGTTCTTTCCAGCTGGCTCCGAAATCCAATGCTTCAATGATTGATCTCACCATCTGACTCCAAAAGCCTTGCATGCTGGGGTGAGAGGGACATCTCTCAAGAGTGTGTTAATCCACACTTCCTGATAACATGAAATCCCACGAGGCTTTAAACAAGTAGACGTAAACAGAGTGTATCTTCATTTATCCATTCATAAGTTTTTGTCAAATGAATGAGTCTATTAATAAACAGAAGATACATAAATTCCCTTTAATTATCTTTGAACTCCATTATTAAAACAAAACAACTACCTTTAAATGAGATAATATACACAAACCTACTATGATGTGTGGCATATAATGTCATCTATTTTGGTTATTTTATTGTGGATAATGAAGTGTCATGCTTCCCCATTCAGTACAAATCACAGCTAATGCCAAGAACTTTCCCACCCTTATGTTTTATTAAAAGCAAGTTAAAAATAACTTTTGGAAAATTCTGTAGCTAAATATACAGAATAATTTCTTATATCTGAAGCATTTTCTGTTTTGTAGCCCTTTTTTCGTTAGGAACATTTTGATATAGCAAGGCAACAAATATTACCTTCAATTTGTAGATGAAAAAAAAAAAGGATGGTTTAGGAGAAGAATTTGGCTAGATCTCAGGTCCCAATCTCTCTCTAGGGACCTCTGAGTTGGTAGCTTATTGTTGTTGCTCAGTCGCTAAGTCACCTCTGACTCTTTATGACCCCATGAACTGTAGCATACCAGGCTTGACTATATCCCAAAGTTTGCTCAAATTCATGTTCATTGAGTCAGTGATGCCATCCAACCATCTCATCCTCTGTTCTGCCTCATTCCCTTGGCTTTGCATGGAACCTGGTGAGGACAATTCTGTTCATGGCCTAAAGGCTCCTAGAAAATGGGGCTGGAGTAAAGGACTGAGAAGAGAGGAGAAATGGAGGGAATTGGGGAATTTCATTACTTACTGGTGTCTTCAAAACTCCTGAGAGGTTTCGGCTAATCCCATCAGGGAACTATAGAGGGTCATCGCCGCTCAAGAGGGTCTAGTGTTGTTTTTATTTTTGCTTATTAAAAATATATATTTGTTTATTTGGCTGCATCAGGCCTTAGTTGCAGCATACCGGGTCTTTATTGGGTCGTGCAGGAATCTTTCATTGTGGCGCCAGGGCTTACTTATCCCAAGGCATGTGAGAGTCCCTGGTGGCTCAGATGGTAAAGACTCCGCCTGCAAGACAGTAGACCTGGTTCAGTGCCTGGGTCAGAAAGATCCCCTGGAGAAGGAAGTAGCAAACTAGTCCGGTACTCTTGCCTGGAGAATTCCACGGACAGAGGAGCTTGGCAGGCTACAGTCCACGGGGTCGCAAAGAGTTGGACCTGACTGAGACACACACACACACACACACACACACACACACACACACACACACACACGTGGGATCCCAGTTTCCTGACCAGGTATGGGACCCATGTCCACTGCACTGCAAGGCAGATTCCCAACCACTGGACCACCAGGGAAGTCCCTGGTGTCGTTTTTAATAATCCTGGTGAGCGAGGTCTTCTCACGGGACACACAGTCTCCTCACCCTCCACCCAAGCCTTCTCCACGTCTCAGTAGTGAGACTGGGCTCCACCCTCTGTGCCAGCCCCCATGAGTGCAGGGGGAGCCTCCCTTCTTTCCTCCCTCTCTCCATAGGAGGCACAGGAGGCAGTTTCTGACTTCACATGATCCTGTTGTCCCCAAATATGGGCACATGAGTCACACCCATTTTGAGGACCATTTCGCTATTTGGGACAGGAAGACAGACAGGAGATGACGAAGCTTACAAGATGCACAGAACCCCCATCTCCGGACCAAGGCTGGAGTTAGAGGGAGTTAGAGTGAGGCTGAATCATTCAAGTGCAGGGTCTGATCTCATCTTTATTTAAAATGTGGATATTTTGTTTATTCTGGATTTTTTTTTTGCATTAAAATTATAATTGCCTTGATTACTGGCTTCTTTGCCCCCCATCCTCCTTACATTTTGACTGAGTCAGTAGTATTTAAATCACCAGGACTGTCAGACTGGTTAGCTGTTTTTTCTTGAGGATCTCAGAGCATGTCAAGGCCCTGGTACTTCCATCATGTCACAGAGCACTTTGTCACCTGAGTTAACACAGAGGCGCAGGGTGGGAACTTGACAAGTACAGCTTCCCCTTCTTCCACTTGAGTGTGGAAGCGTCTCAAAGCCTGAGCCATGACTAACACGCTTCAAGGGAATGTGGTGGTTGAGCATGTCTGGGATCTATTCTCCACTGAAACGGAAGGGTTGTCTTTACTTCGGAGGGAAGGAAGCTGTTTGCTTCTTCCTTTGAGCTCCCACAGCACTTTGTTTTCCCTAAACGACAGCTCCGACTGCTCGTGTTCACATGTCTGTCTCTCTAGACTGTGCTTCTCTCTATGTGTAGATGCTGTTTCCTCCCAGCACCCAGCACAGTGCTGGCCCTGGACTTGCTCAGTAAGTGTTAGTGGAGTGAAGGCATCAGTTGGCCGTGTTTCTGTGTTTGTATTATTGTTCTCCAGTTTGCAGGTCACCCACCCGACAGGTACGGGATTTGATTTTATCATGATTGTGCCCCTCCACTGTCTCCCTGCAACTTCTTTGTCTTTGGATGTGTGGTACCTCTTTTTGATGGGTTCCAGTGTTCTCCTGTTGACGGTTGTTCAACAGCTAGGTGCAATTTTGGTGCTCTCACAGGAGGAGATGACCACACATCCTTCTACTCTGCCATCCTGAACTAGAAAAAAAAAAAAAAATTGGCCATGTTTCTGACTCCGAAGTTTTTGAGTAAATTTTGTATAAATTTTTGGTTCCAAAAATTCTATAACAAATCAGAACTGAGTGCTTTCTGTGAATGCTCTCTCTGGCTCTCACTTTCAATATTGCCATTTGGGAGAGTTCAGTATATGTAGGATCTAGCCATTTAGGGATGTTCTTAGGAACTGTCCAGACTGCCTGTCACTGAAGACCATTATTTTAGCAGCAGAAAAAATTTTTGAGTTAATTGGGAACTTTTCAGTTGCAAGCAACAGACTCCAGTTGAAATTAGCTAAAACAGGAATTAGTACAAATAACAGGGGTGCTGAATCTGAAATGATGTAATTAAAACCCCATCTCTCATTAATGAAGATGGTTTTCAGCATCTCAAGGTTCATGTGCAACCTACTTTCAACTTCCCTTGAGCTCCACCAGGAAAGTGCTGGCAGAGACTCAGCCAGGCAGTCTCTGCCACGCTGAGATCACATGCTCACGATCACATGCTCACCAGGGAACCCATCTGTGGGGCCCGAGGGATGGGCTCCCTTGGACAGGCTTGGGTCGTATTCCCACACCTGTGGCTAAGGGCAGGCCAGGCAATCAGGTCCACTTGAACTGCATGGCCTGGGAGGCAATGGGGGTGGGTCTGGGCTGGCGGAAGCAACAGATGCTTGCTACACTTGTTACACTGGGCATTTTCCATTTATTTTTCCATGTTTGCATTCAGTCTTATCATCTTATCTTTATTTAAGTTGTGAATTCAATTATAATTGGATCCTTTTTATGGTTCGGTCTTTACCTTTTTTTTTCCCCCCCTTTGGTAAATGTTTACAGGCCTTTCCCGAGGTAGCCTGTTTTCTTATTTCCCACTCTCCATCCTTGGTCTGCTTCCCTTTATTTACCAATATCTCCACCATTTTAGCCCTCAGTTCAGGGTTGGTCTTCATTATCCAGGGTGTATCTTGGGCCTCTGGTTATAAACAGCAATACCATGTGTGTGTGTTTTGTTTCCAGTCCTGATTATCTTCAGATGTCACTCTGATGTCTTCTAGATGGTTTCTGTCTCATTTCACAGAGGCTGCTTCTGATAAGCCCCCCGGGATGCTCACCGAGACTGTGTGGTGAAGTTACGCCCCTTCGCCTAGATATGCAGCGTGCTCTCACTCCACCAAGCACTCGTGCTGTCATCTCTGTCTCAAATGACCTTGCCTGGCTAATTTCTACTTGTCCTTCAAGTGTGTAAGCAGGCATCACCTCCTTCAGGGAGCCCCCTGTCCATCCAGACTGGGCTAGGGACAAAGTTCTCTCCACATCAGCTGGTATAGCCATTTATGGAGCCAATAGTTCATGACTGGAGTCAGTTTAGATTGGTCAGTTATATATCTTGAACCCCCCTATTATGTCATGTATTTTGCTGTTCTGTATTCATCTGTTTATCTTGCTTTCCTGGTAGACAGTGAGCAACTTGAAAACCAGGACTATCTTTTAACTCTATTCCTAGTGTTGGGAACAAACTAGGCCCTTTGATAAATTTCTGGAGAATGACATAACCCCTCCACTAAGGGTCTCTTAAGCTCTGCCTTAGGTCCCCACTGTCCTCAGGGCTCACACTTGTTATAGCATCACTGCTATTTGTTTACGCATCTCATTTCCGCTGAGACATTGTAAAGTTCCTGGGCTAACCAACTATGTCTTCATTCAAATTTGTTATCTGCCACTGAGTCTGCCACCTGCCATGTATATAATAGGTGCTAAAAAAGTGTAGCAAAAATATTTTAAACTCTAAAAAGTTTCAAAGTGGCAGTTTATTACATGTCCTTTTGTTTTTAGATCTACTGAAGCGCTTGGCTAGTTTCATATGAGGTGAACCATGTGATTTTTGTCAGCACTTGGTTTGGATGTTCCTTAGATGTTCTCAGATACCAGACTGTTGAGTAGCATGACTAGACTTCGGTTCCTCTTGATATTATGATGACAACAAACTCTGAGAGACAGTGAGCACAGTTTGGACATTCCATGCATCCTATGTCCTGAAATGTGTCTTTATTAAGCATCTTGCAGATGGGACTTAAGTCTTTGAACTGGATTCCAAGACCTCAGACTGGTACTGGATGTAAATGGACTGGAATTTGTATCCAAAACTGAAGGTGCGGTGGGATCAAGTACACATGGGTAGAAGGAGAAGAAGAACTGGTTTGCAAGTAGAGGATTCAAAGGGAGCCGAAGCTGGAGAGACGCCGAAAGGAAGTAGTGGAAAGACTTCAGAGGCAATGAAATGCAGCAGGGACCTTGTCTCTGCAAACCTACAATTGGGTCTGTGGGTGGAGAGGGATTGTTTGGGGGCCATGGGTGAGCTCTGAAAGAGCCAGAAGAAGTTGACCTCTTGGCTTTATTCAGCAGCATGCTTGAGGGCCACCACAAACATACCATGTAAAGGACATGGTATAGACGGAATGATGAGTTTCCCTGAATTGGTCTTAGCCTGGCAGCCTTTGGGGCATGATGTGGTGGAGGAAAGATGGGCTTGTTGTTCTTTTCTGTGTTCTTAGCAGCCCAGTCTCTGACAGCTAAAAACTCTTCCTTGTCCCAGAATGAGGCTGAACTAGCTTACATAAATATGATAAATACTGTGTCAGAAGGGTCCAGATAAAGGAGCTCAGACCCAGCCCTGGTTACCCAGACCCTGATTCACACTGGCTCAATAGCTGTGGACTCACAGCCTGTGCTGGATAAATGAAGGGAGACTGGGATGAAACTCCAGGGAAGAGAAGATGGGAAACCTCAATTCTGTGTTTTTATAATACCCATCACGGGGAGCAGGATTAGATACGGAGAAAACAGACTCGATCCACTTTCCTCTTGGGAAGGAGACACTTTATTTCTTAGCCAGCTTACGTCAGAGTAAAAGAAGAGAATTTGATAAAAACAATGTCTTTATTTCCTATGTATATTTCTTTGTTCCAAAAAGAGCTCTAACGTGTTTTCATGTTAAGTTCAAAGAAGAGTTTGTCCTGGAAAATCTCAGCTCTTTTGGGAGGGCAACTGGGATGTGAAAGCCCTGCTGCTAAATCTCCACCCTGTTAAGCTGAGCGCTCTGGCTCAGGTGGTTTTTAATTAAAGCAATTTATATTCCAAGAATGTACACCATGCAGGCTCACACAAAATCAATGAAGTCAAGAGAGGAAAAACAACTGATGTAACCAAGAAGTACTTACAAAGAAGGGCAAAAGAAAAATTTTTTGGTTTACTTTCTGTTTAAAGTATTTGTACAAATTGCTTGATTTCAGCCAAAATCCTAAGTGTGTTGCATTTTTCTTACATTTAAGAAAGCACACACTTTTCTTACATTTAAGAAAACACATTCATATTTACAGTTTGGGTGCTTAGTAGAGCACATGGAATCATTTGCTGCCGCTCTCCTTCCACCAGCTCAATGGGAGTGAAGTATTAATGAGAGAGTCCCCTTAAACAAGCTGCACAGTTTTGTCATTTCCATGAGGTTTGCTGGCATATGAATATATCCCCACATTCTTTTATGAAATACATAAATGTAATCAAATAGTTGCTTTGGTTCTTTTCTGGAGGCAGAAGGAGAAAAATGTCAAACTCTCATTGTTCAGTGTTTCTAACAGACCCCTTTTGTACAACTGCTGACTTTCCAGCACAAAGTTCCAAACTGCAGATAATAGCTTAAAAGGCTATCTGAACCCATTCTGTTATGCAGATGAAAGGAAGTCTTTACAATTAATCTATGGCATCTCTGAATAAAAAAGAAGGGCACTCATCCAAGTCATTTCCTTGGGCCAAGGCAGTGAGTGAACAGAACGAAAATGCCAAATTCTGCTGCTTGAAACCAGAGTTTGACATGGCACAAGGGCAGCCGATAGCAACCAGATTTTTGCTTCTGACCTGTCACTGTTTGGAAATCTGAAACAATGTGTTATTATTCAATGTTATCAGTAAATTTAATATAAGACATCTGACTAAAGAAAGTGTAGCATAAATACTTAGAACCTGTTACATTGCTGGTTTACAACAAAATATCTTATGAGACTTACATATTTAAAAGGAGATGAAATAATTCTAATTAAAAAATTAGAAGATTATCTTAGAAGTTCCCTGGTGGGCCAGTGGTTAGGACTCAGCACTTCACTTCTGTGGCTCAGGTTCAGTCCCTGGTCAGGGAACTAAGATCCTGTAAGCTGCATGGTATGGCCAAAATAAATAATTCAGACGACTGTCTAAAATCAAGGGAAGCAACTGAAAACCTATGTTTGTCAAATTGGAATGAATATAGTGGGAAATATGAAGGACATGTCATCCTAGAAAATAAATCTTATAATAAAATTGTGTCTCCAAATTGTATATTACAACAAATACAATATTAAGAAATCAAATGAAAGTTATGACAGAATAAGAGATTTTTTTTAAAATTTCAGTTAATAACATCAGTTAAAACGGTATCTGCCATTCAGGGCATTTGGGTCAAATGATTTCGGATTACTCAATTATCAGAACTAACAAGCATTTAGGGGGATCAGCTATAAATAATTATGCAGATCAGTACTGTTCTGTATGCAGGCAATTAATGGAAAATGTAATAAAAAAACAGATCCCATTCACAATAAGACAGATATACACAAAATATATAATACATGAGAATAGAAATATTCTAGATCTATATTTAGGAAAAAAACTTACTTCCTTTTGACATAAGGAAAGGAGGATTTGAATACACGGAGAAACATATTCTAGATTTCTATCACTAAAGACAGAATATTATTAATAAGTCAGTCTCCTCAGTTAAGCTTTAATTACTAACACATTCCTAATGAAAATGGCCAATGAAATTTTAGGGAGAAACTTGACAAAAATGTTCTTTTTAGTTTTTACACTTGGGATCCTAGCCATTGATCCTTATATCGGTTGTCCAATCAGTTTAGTACATTGCCTCGTATTCAATGTGTGTACAGTGTTGGATGTAGCTCTCTTTAGCGCTGGGTCTCTTAGAGGCACAAATGCAGATGTTGAACTCTAGACCGTATTTGGTTACAAGGTGGTCATTCTTATATTATTTTTCTTAGATCATAATCTTAAGAAAAACCCCAAATCAAACAATTCTTTCAGAACTTGTGAATCTCAGTTTGAGAAATATTGCCCAAACGTATTTCAAGTTGTAACTGATTTTTTTTTTTTTAATTCAGGATAACAGAAGGCATTGGGCAATCTTTTGTGATTGCCGTAATGAGATTCTGTGACCATTGATCCATATTTTCGACACCCATCTTGGGCTGAACCAGCTGTTCCTCCTTTGGAGATGGGCACTGAGAACCCTATTCTGCAGATGAAGAAAGTCAGGCAGTGAACAGCACTGCAAGGCCACAGAGACCATCGTGGGGAAATTTAGATTAGAGGTCAGAGTTGTGTCCAATTGAGAGGAAAAATGAAGGGTAATCACACAAATTGCTCAGCCTTGGCAGGTGCTGACAATCACTTAAGCTGTATCCATCTCCTTCTGCCTAGAAAGGACTCATCGGTATCGTAAAGCACAGTGCCCAGAGCCTCATCTAGTGCTTGTGCTAAATACAAACTCCCTGGGTCTCAGGCCCTTGTGTCCTATACAGTTACAAGGGACTGAATGAAAGCTAATTGCTTGTCTGAGACCTAGTTACAGGTCCCGAGTTTAACAGGAGCTACTAGTCCTTCCCAAGTACAGACGTTCCTTCTTGAGCAGCTGCCAGGAGCTCAGCNAAACAACTGATGTAACCAAGAAGTACTTACAAAGAAGGGCAAAAGAAAAATTTTTTGGTTTACTTTCTGTTTAAAGTATTTGTACAAATTGCTTGATTTCAGCCAAAATCCTAAGTGTGTTGCATTTTTCTTACATTTAAGAAAGCACACACTTTTCTTACATTTAAGAAAACACATTCATATTTACAGTTTGGGTGCTTAGTAGAGCACATGGAATCATTTGCTGCCGCTCTCCTTCCACCAGCTCAATGGGAGTGAAGTATTAATGAGAGAGTCCCCTTAAACAAGCTGCACAGTTTTGTCATTTCCATGAGGTTTGCTGGCATATGAATATATCCCCACATTCTTTTATGAAATACATAAATGTAATCAAATAGTTGCTTTGGTTCTTTTCTGGAGGCAGAAGGAGAAAAATGTCAAACTCTCATTGTTCAGTGTTTCTAACAGACCCCTTTTGTACAACTGCTGACTTTCCAGCACAAAGTTCCAAACTGCAGATAATAGCTTAAAAGGCTATCTGAACCCATTCTGTTATGCAGATGAAAGGAAGTCTTTACAATTAATCTATGGCATCTCTGAATAAAAAAGAAGGGCACTCATCCAAGTCATTTCCTTGGGCCAAGGCAGTGAGTGAACAGAACGAAAATGCCAAATTCTGCTGCTTGAAACCAGAGTTTGACATGGCACAAGGGCAGCCGATAGCAACCAGATTTTTGCTTCTGACCTGTCACTGTTTGGAAATCTGAAACAATGTGTTATTATTCAATGTTATCAGTAAATTTAATATAAGACATCTGACTAAAGAAAGTGTAGCATAAATACTTAGAACCTGTTACATTGCTGGTTTACAACAAAATATCTTATGAGACTTACATATTTAAAAGGAGATGAAATAATTCTAATTAAAAAATTAGAAGATTATCTTAGAAGTTCCCTGGTGGGCCAGTGGTTAGGACTCAGCACTTCACTTCTGTGGCTCAGGTTCAGTCCCTGGTCAGGGAACTAAGATCCTGTAAGCTGCATGGTATGGCCAAAATAAATAATTCAGACGACTGTCTAAAATCAAGGGAAGCAACTGAAAACCTATGTTTGTCAAATTGGAATGAATATAGTGGGAAATATGAAGGACATGTCATCCTAGAAAATAAATCTTATAATAAAATTGTGTCTCCAAATTGTATATTACAACAAATACAATATTAAGAAATCAAATGAAAGTTATGACAGAATAAGAGATTTTTTTTAAAATTTCAGTTAATATCAGTTAAAACGGTATTTGCCATTCAGGGCATTTGGGTCAAATGATTTCGGATTACTCAATTATCAGAACTAACAAGCATTTAGGGGGATCAGCTATAAATAATTATGCAGATCAGTACTGTTCTGTATGCAGGCAATTAATGGAAAATGTAATAAAAAAACAGATCCCATTCACAATAAGACAGATATACACAAAATATATAATACATGAGAATAGAAATATTCTAGATCTATATTTAGGAAAAAAACTTACTTCCTTTTGACATAAGGAAAGGAGGATTTGAATACACGGAGAAACATATTCTAGATTTCTATCACTAAAGACAGAATATTATTAATAAGTCAGTCTCCTCAGTTAAGCTTTAATTACTAACACATTCCTAATGAAAATGGCCAATGAAATTTTAGGGAGAAACTTGACAAAAATGTTCTTTTTAGTTTTTACACTTGGGATCCTAGCCATTGATCCTTATATCGGTTGTCCAATCAGTTTAGTACATTGCCTCGTATTCAATGTGTGTACAGTGTTGGATGTAGCTCTCTTTAGCGCTGGGTCTCTTAGAGGCACAAATGCAGATGTTGAACTCTAGACCGTATTTGGTTACAAGGTGGTCATTCTTATATTATTTTTCTTAGATCATAATCTTAAGAAAAACCCCAAATCAAACAATTCTTTCAGAACTTGTGAATCTCAGTTTGAGAAATATTGCCCAAACGTATTTCAAGTTGTAACTGATTTTTTTTTTTTTAATTCAGGATAACAGAAGGCATTGGGCAATCTTTTGTGATTGCCGTAATGAGATTCTGTGACCATTGATCCATATTTTCGACACCCATCTTGGGCTGAACCAGCTGTTCCTCCTTTGGAGATGGGCACTGAGAACCCTATTCTGCAGATGAAGAAAGTCAGGCAGTGAACAGCACTGCAAGGCCACAGAGACCATCGTGGGGAAATTTAGATTAGAGGTCAGAGTTGTGTCCAATTGAGAGGAAAAATGAAGGGTAATCACACAAATTGCTCAGCCTTGGCAGGTGCTGACAATCACTTAAGCTGTATCCATCTCCTTCTGCCTAGAAAGGACTCATCGGTATCGTAAAGCACAGTGCCCAGAGCCTCATCTAGTGCTTGTGCTAAATACAAACTCCCTGGGTCTCAGGCCCTTGTGTCCTATACAGTTACAAGGGACTGAATGAAAGCTAATTGCTTGTCTGAGACCTAGTTACAGGTCCCGAGTTTAACAGGAGCTACTAGTCCTTCCCAAGTACAGACGTTCCTTCTTGAGCAGCTGCCAGGAGCTCAGCAGCTTGGGAGCCCTTCAGATAAATAGCACCTGAGGTCATGTTGCCTCAATCACAGCGTGTATGGGCACAACCCTCAGGTATTTGGGCTTGGACTTGCCTTACAGTCAGACTGGAGAGAATGTTTCTTCAAATCAGACCAAGTTATAACCACCTCTCCAGATATCAGGGTAACATCACCCTAGCCATACGTGCTAAAATTTTGCCTTATCATTGCTTCTCTCTCTCAAAATCTCTCTCTCCATCTTTGTATACATATTATTATTATTTTTTTTTTCTGAATCATTTGAGAGTAAGTTGGTGATGATTCCCATAATGTTTATTGTTGTGTCCTTAGTCACTCAGTCAGGTCTGACTCTTTGCAACCCCAGGAACTGTAGCCTACCGGGCTCCTTTGTCCATGGGATTTTCCAGGCAAGAATCCTGGAGGGGGTTGCCCTCCTCCAGGGGATCTTCCTGGCCCAGGGATTGAGCCCACGTCTCTTACATCTCCTGCATTGGCAGGTGGGTTCTTCTTTACCATTCTCGCCACTTAGGAAATCACCCTAGCCATAGATAGTCTTTTAACCAAAAGAAATCAGCAGAGGACATAGAACATCAGAAAGACTGTGCCAAGTAGATTCCCAATGAGTGTTAAAGAAGATACCATTTAGTATAAAATAAAGCTTTCTTCTGTAGAAACCTATCTGCAAATCAGCAGAATAGTATATGAAAATAATTTCAGTTCCACAGTTCTTATTCTTAATTCTAATAAGAGCTGGAGTCCTATTTTTAAATTACCAGATTTGACTAATTTTCATGTTTGGGGTATCCTTCTGAAGCTTGTCACAGCAAGGCAAGAAGATTACCCTCTTCCATATTACGTTATTTTGTTTAGTATCCCCACAGTAGGCTTAACACATTAATTAGAGGGATTTGACCTATGGTCTTTAACAGGGAGCTTCTTAAGTTAGTCAAAGTTTGAAAGAGAAATATTTATAAACATGTTCCTACATGTTTAAAAGGGAGGATGTAAACCAAACTGTTAACAATGATTGTCTCAGGGGAGTGGTATTGGACAAGGTGGAAAATGTCACTTTCTGTTTCTTACATTTCTATTGTCTTAAGTGTCTTTGTTTAATAATGACTCATGTTTTAACTTTTTAAAAACATTGTTTTTATTTAGCATAACTTCTTCATTCAGTTGTGAAAAATTAAACTGGCTTCACATTCATGCCAGGAACAAGTATGATTCAAGGCGTATTGGAGTAAGTTGATGTGAATTGATTGACTTTAGGAGGAATTGATATATCCCAGGGTAGAGTCTCTGCTGTGAACAGGAGGCTTGCTTTCACCCAGTGTTTTTCTAATCTAAACCTCTGGATTAGAAGTAGTATGAAACCAGGAAGACTGCAAGCCCTTGTGTGGAACCTGGGTGGAAGTGACTGGTGGTCACCATGGTCTGTTGAAAGTTAGACATGACCCAGCCCCAGTGGAACATGATGTCAGGACATAGTCACAGAATCTCCTCAGCCTCTACCACTTAGGATTTCTGGGCAAATAGAACCTCCATGGTTGTGTTCTACTACACAATCCGCTGAATTGTAGTATGTTGGGCTGCTTTTGAGAAAAAGAGCATGTCACTGATCTGGTCTGCTGGGAAAAATACTTGGTGAGATTTGGGGGACTCCTGTTCCCATCCATCCTCTGCTGCTCCTAATCCTTTACGGGCCTCAGTTTTCTCAGCTCCACACACATGAGAAGATTGAATTTTACATGCTGCCCAAGGTCTATTTTTGCATAAAAACTTTATGGCCTCCATAGTGGTCCATAAACCAAGAATTCTGAGTAGTGAGTACCACATAGTTCCTCTCTCATCCTTTTTTATTTTAATCCCAACTTTTTTTTTTTTTTTGCTGTGTTGGGTCTTTGTTGCTGTGCAGGCTTTTCTCTCGCTGTGGCAAGCAGGGGCTACTCTTCATTGTTGCATGGATTCTCATTACGGTAGTTTCTGTTGTTGCAGAGTACAGGTTTTAGGGACATGGGCTCAGTAGTTGTGGCTCGTGAGCTCTAGGGCATAAGGGCTTAGCAGTTGTACTGCACTGGCTTAGTTGCTCCACAGCATGTGTGATCTTCTGGGATTAGAAGTTGAACCCGTGTCTCCTGCGTTGGCAGGTGCATTCCTAACCACTGGACCACGAGGGAAGTCCCTAAACCCAACTTTAACAAAACACAGCAACTCAGTCAGATATGTCTGTTATGTGTCCTATGTAGGATGTCATGTCAGAGGAAAGTCAGTCTAATCTGCTTTGCAGGAATGGCAGTGGGAGAACTGAGAGGGGTCGTGTGCTCAAGGCTTCTCATGCAATACACACGGATTTGAGATTAGGATGTAGCCCTCCATACTCCAGCCTGGAGACAAGGCTGCCTTCAAGTCTGTCTTCAACAGTGCAGTTTCTTAGAAATAGGGACCACATCTCCCATTTTCCTCCAAGCTCCAAGAATAGGGATGTATGTACATAGTCAGGGCAAGGTGGTGCCATAATTGATATTCTTCCGGCCAAGGCATTCCCACCCTGGTGGGGGCCACTCTCAGATGGGTTCCTGAAGTGAGTTGGTGATTCAGTCTTGGCCTGTCCTTTGTGGTGTTTGAGCTCCTTGTCCCCAAGGAGCTCTTGTGGAGAGTGGGGGAGTGATACTGCATTCAGAGTGAGTGCCTGAAACTCTTGGCTATCTGTCATGCTCAACTTGGGTCACTTCTAAACAAGCATGGCATTTCATGATGACAACTCTATTATACTCTATATTGTACAGAGGTCAGAGTGACCTTCAGAAGTATCTGATAGGTGAATGCTAACTTGACCATTTCCTCAGATGTACATTCATATTTATTTCTTCTTATTCCTCTGTTTTTCTTCTAAACTCTTTCTATTTCTTCCTTCTTATCTGACTGACGGGTTCCCGTGGTACTCATGGATAGGCATTGTGTATTTCTGTTGGCAGCTCAGATTCAGAGATGCTACTGAGCTCTATTTGCTAACCATCCATGACTGCCAGGTATTTTCTAAATTTCTTATTGAACATCTCTAGGACTAGACAGTCCTTGGCCTTCTTCTGTAACTGGCCAACAGACTCTTCCCTTGTGTTCATTAGAAAAGCTTTGACTGAAGGTCATTTCTGTTTCTATGAGTACAAGACATAACTGACTGAAAACCTTCCATATTCCTTACAACAATAAAAAGTCACTCTTAGCTTTCTATTCTCTAAGCCAAATATCCCCAATTTCTTGTTACTTCTCTTGTAAGTCATACTTTAATAATTTTAATTATTCTTGGAACCCTTGCTAGGATCTCTGTATCTCTTTCTTTTCTTAAAGGGTATGAAAATGACCATGTATATGAAGAAAAATTTGATTAAAATAAAGCAAAAAGTTTTTTTTAAACCTACCTCTTTAAAAAAAATCACAATTTATATAATACATTCCTTTTCATTTAGACCTAATCATTGGATTTTTAAACAATGGTTTCACAGAGGTAAATTATACTTAATTATGCATAATTTTTCTTATCAGTATTTCCATAATCTAGTTTAAAGTAGAAGGATTTTGTCTAAAAGCAAACTACTTTTCACCCATGTGCTTTTCAGATTAGGTTCTTCTGTTTGCAAGGAACAAAGACTGTCTTGGGTTGTGTAAGTCCATGGGATGTGTCCAGGTCGCTGCAGACCACAGTGGAGCCTGAGAGCACCAGCAAGCGCAGCCACTATCTTGTCTGCTTCTCGTGTTCACCCATGTATACATCCTTTCTGCCTTTTATTTCTGCCTCGTTCTCCCCTCTAAACTGACTGCCTTGCCGTGCTCACTCAGAGTCTGCTTCCATGTGCAAGCAGCTGTGACTTGCCCATGACATGCCCACAGTGGTCCTTTCTTTCCCTACATCACAACTTTTCACCTTGACTTATGTTGCCACTGGGTCATTCTGTATTCCAAAGCAAATTCCCAGGAGTGGGAATCTGATAAGCCCAGCTCATCTTTTCACTCTAGCCTGTGGACTCACTGTGACCCAAGGGTGACCCGACACCCTGGATTGGGTACTCACCCATGTCTAGTCATCTGTGCTGGGTGTGGGAGCTGGTAATTCAAGGAGCACAGTGGGGAGCAGATGATTTGGCACTGTGATTGATAAACACCTGGCACATCTAAACTGAATGATTCTTACAGAACTACTTCCCCCATTTTCTGAGAGTTAGTTTGAATTTCTATTGTTTTCCCTGATATTAATTTCACTAAAGTCATTATCATATAAAAATTGAGGGCATATATTCTAACTTTTTTCTACCAAATACCAATATCCAATGAAATAGATTCTAAGAATGAACCCCGTGAGACTTTCTCCACACCATCACAGGTGGACACTGTCCCGCTGAACACTACTACCTTCTGAGTTCAATCTGTAAGCCCCTACTCTAACTCAGACCAAAATAAAATCAGAAGATAACACTTTTTCTTGATTGATAAATAGTCATGTTACTGGTCGAGCATGTGGGTCATGCTTTGGAGCCAGCCCACCTGGGATCAAAATCTGGTTCCAACACTTCTGATTTATGTAACCTGGGGGACTTATGTGACCCTGCTGCTCATGACTTTTCTCATGTATTAAACGGGATTACTGAGGATATTAATGATACAGGTTTTTGCAAAGATTAAACGAATGAATCAGTGAAAATGTTTGCTGGAAATGGTACCTACTACAGGGCAAACATCCCATGAAGATTAGTTATTATTGTCACAACTAGTTCCATAAACTTTGTTGAATACTAATTGTGTAGCTTAAGCTAGTTTCAGGTGGGAGTTTGTGAATTTTACAACTCTGGTGGTCTTAAGAAAATGCACATAGACTTCTTGCCACTTTCTACTAGTTTATGAGCCTGTAATTTTATTATAGAAAGAAATTAGACTGATCGGTTATGCAAAGCTTTTTATGGAATCATCTGTCATCTTCATACATATTATTTCATGAATTTTCTGTTATGAATCTTTTCAAATGCCTGGGATCAAAGTGAGAGCAACTGCATGATTTTTTGTTGCCTTCCAGAATAGTAGGTATGTAATTTATTCCAATTTAAATTTCCTTATTTTAATATGAAGTGTTTTACAAAACTAATTCTTTGAATCCTATACAGACACTGCTCTTTGCATCATCTTCCCTCAACCTCACCGCCCCGCCCTCCGCCCCCAGGCATCGTATTACCTCTGGGTATAGTAACTTGAAGCTGAGAGTATATTGGTGTGAAAGTCTACACTGAAATAGACACAAGAGTCACTCTTGAATCCAAGTTCATGAGCTGTGAGAAGCCTAACAAGCAAAGAAATGCTATATTGCTCGTGTTAATCTTGAGCTAAGCGGCACAAGTTCTGCTCCAAGGTTCTGTCACAGTAAATACACTCGTCTTGTTAAATACACATCCCAGGTTCACTGCCTCTAAACAGGGAGCCTCTTCTAACCTCATGGTAAACATTTTGATTAGTGAGAAGTGTTTTCACATCTGCTTGTTTCAAGCATAAGTGTTTTTCCTCCTTTTCACAGAAAAATGGGGATAAGGCAATTTCCCCCCATTCACTTCCATTGCAGTTTCAGCTAGTATGTAAATACAAGGCTTGGAGGAGCAGAAAATGTCTTAAATTAACACAGTGCTTAAACTGCATTGCCCAGCGCTGGGGAGTGATGGGAAATTGGCATTCCTGATGGAGCTGTGGTGAATATTCATTTTTCCATCTGGAAATGAAGTACATGCCATTTAGCAGATTGAAAACTGGTGTGACTTCGGCCCTGTAACTACATAAACTTTACAATCGTGAGAATGTAATGCACATTACAAAACGAATGTGTTGCTGTAAAAGTATACAGAGGAGAAATAGAACTGAATTGGTTGCTTTCACTAATTAAGTCCACTTTTCACAGGTAACCACCACATTAAGAACACTCATGGATGGGGATTCAGGACTCTACTTTGATCACTATTCTGAGGGGCCAGAGGAACTTGGAAACCTTCTCTGCTCATTTCTCCACAGGATTCCAGTTTCTATAAGAATTGCCAGGATCTCCTTAGAAATATAGAATATTGAGGAAATGGAAAGAAATTGAGTCAGTCAAAGACATACCTTATGCCATAAATAAAATCCTGTAGTTAGACCTTGGATTGAAAACCTCCTGGGGACTGACAGCTCATTCCTCTGTTAGAACTGCTCTCTGGAAATTAATGGGCTTGGCTTTGTATCTCCAACTGTTCTGCACAAATGAACCAAACTGGGAATCAGTTGGAGTCACCGAAGCTTAACACAACTCCAGCTATTGTTTACATGGCTCCCATGAAACCCCCGATGCCAAACTGATTAGATTTACAGTTCATTCGATAAGCTTGTCTGCTCATGGCACATAAGGCAGTGAACCTTTTCACAAAATGAAACTAGAGCTGGAGAGAGAGAGAAAAAACAAAGCCTTTAATGAAGAGGGAGGCTGAGAGACTTTGGTGGGAGAGTTTTTAAGTTTCTAGGAGGGCTCCTTTGTGCTGAGACTGTTCTACTTGGTGTTGGAATGACACCCTGCAATTTGCCCTCCTGCTTAACAGAAAGTCTCTGCTGCCATTTGCAAATTCATTGTGATGATGGATATGTGTAATGCTGATGGGAACTGTAAAAGACTCTTTAAGATGAAGTGGGTCAGGGAGCATCATGTGGATCAGTGGAAGCCATCTCCAGCCACACAATGGCAGACAGAGCAGCTTTTTGTTCTTCCCTTCTCCCCATACTGGAGGCTGTGAGAACCATAGAAAGCCCACTGTATTTGCAAATACTTTGGACCTATTATTGAGTGATTGGGAATTAGTCATGGAGCCATGAAATCATCACTCCCAAATTCTTTCTAATCACCTTTTCAGCAAGTATAACTGATCTCATTTCTTTAAGCGCATGACTCAGTAGGTTAGTCAGCCACATCCTGGCACTGTGAACTTGTTTCCACTGAGAAAGATGGCAGAGGACGGGTCAGCTGAGTGGAAGTTAATTCCCACCTTCAGAGGAATCCTACACAGGAACTTCATACTACATCTATTTGGATTATCTATTGCTTCGTCACAAACCAACCTGAAACACAGTGGCCTGAAACAATCATCACTTTATTAATATCTATGGGTCTGGAACTCAGGTAGGGCTTAGTTGGGTGATTCTTCTGTTTCATATGGTCTCAATAGAGATTATTGGTTTCCAGCTGGTGGCTGGATAGGTTTGTAGGGCCAAAGATAGTTGTAGGGCCCACTCCCACACCTGGCACTTTGGCACAGATGGGTAAAACGCTGAGCTCAGCCAGCCACCCCTCCTCTGCCCCACTCCATGTTCTTCTGTGGCTGTTCCATCATGGAAGGTGGACTTCTTACATGGTAGCTCAGGGTCCGAGAATGCGTGTTTCAAGAGTCCCAGGAATGAACGAGCTCTATGGTTCATTATGCTTTAACCTGGAAAGTCCCAGAATGTCATATCTGCTTTCTTGACCAATTTTTATTGGTCAAAAAAGTAACAGAGGCCAATTCAGATTCAAAAGTAAGTGAGATAGACCCCACCTGTCAATGAAAAGAATGTCAAAAATTTCTATGGTCATCTCAAGTTTGCCTCAAACACTTTCTTGTGATGGTATAGAAAGAATTCAGTATTATGTCATTTCTCAAATTCTTTACTCAATAAGGGGGAAAATGTAAAGGAAAATTCTTAAGAAACTCTTACACACATACTGAGTACGCACTGAGTGCTTACTATTTAGTAAACTCTTGTATTCATTGAGTGCTTAATAATATTCAGTAACAATTGAGACATCTGTACAATGAAATATATGACTGAGAGTAACTGTACAGATTTCAAGTAGATAGCACTTGGCTGACAATTTTACTATCAACCTTGAATAAATCACAGAGAACTGATAAAACAATATAGTCTGTATATATTAAACTGGAACTTACACATTGGATGGCTTTTCCTCTTGTTTGCCTTGTAGGTCTTTTATCTTATTGCTATAACCGTATTCCCTCACCACTGCCCATGTCTCCAGAATTCTATGTAAGCTATAATTGCACCTTGAAACCGTATCATATCATCTCTACAGATGCAAACAGAAATCCATTTCCTTCAGTGTTTTAATTTTCATCACAGTAAAAAATATCACATCTGTAGCATTGCTTCAAGTTCAGAAACCTCAGCTCTGTCTGCTAGGATACTCCATGCATGCTTGTCTCAGAAACCTTGTCCTGAGAAAGCCTAGCTGGCATTAGGCATCCTCCCACGTAGGCATGTCCAGGTGTCATGGGAAGAGGGCAGGGGGCAGAGCTGGCCCAGTCATGTACTGTTGTATACTATTGGGTGGGTCAGGGGGTGGAGGGGGAGGTTACGGAAAGCTACCACCTGAATCTCTCCTACTTCATGCCACCATGTCTTTCCTTTGTTTGGTGACTAAAGAACAAGGTAGACTGAAGGTGATAACATTGTTAGCATTTTTGGACAGTAAACCAAAGAGTGAAACAAACGTAGTTTCCAGTTGTGGGAACCTAGCCTGTTTAGAACCTGGCTGCTTTCTTCGTTCAAAGGAGTTCTGGATTTGCAGCCGTGATGCTCTCCTCTCTAATCCACCCTCCTCCGCTCCCCTCTCCCTCCAGTCTCCCCCACACCTTTTGCTCAGAATGTCCCACTCCAGATTAGGCAATCCGCTTTCACTTTTTCTAGCTGTCTTCTAATTGTTGGGAGGATTATAGTATTAAAGAGCTTGAGTCTAAAATGGCACCTTGTTAAGTGGCTGACTTGATGCAGGGGTTTTCTATTTCCATGAGAATTACTGATTTTTAGAGGAATCTGGGTGGAAAGGATATGCCCTTTGAATAATGTGCATTATTGGGTATGCTCCTTTCTAAGTTCCTAATATAAGTATGACACACTTTCTTTAAAACCCCTCCAATTTCAAAGAAGTCTTCTGGCATAAAAGTTATGATTGGTAAAAACCCTTTGGTACCCTGGTGGTGGTTTAGTTGCTATGTCATGTCCAATTCTTCCAACCCCATGGACTGTAGCCTACCTGGCTCCATTGCCCATGGGATTCTCCAGGCAGGACTGGAATGGGTTGCCATTTCCTTCTCCAGGGGATCTTCCCAACCCAGGAATTAAACCCAGGTCTCCTGCATTGTAGGCAGATTCTTTACCAACTGAGTTATAAGTCAGTCGTTTTTTAGTAGCTTCCATGTTCCAGGCTTAGTTATTGGTACCGAGGATACAAAGATGAATAAAGCATGGAACCTACTGTGCAGGAACTAACAGTTTAACAGATAGTTGTATAAGTAGATAAATCATAATATTACTCAATATGAAGTAGAAGAGAGGTATATGCCGAGTGTTGATAGAGTCTGAAAAGCGAGTGCCTGGGCAGATGGATAGGTTATCCACTTAATGCTACTATTCTCTTTGAATATTTATCCTAAGCGGCTGATGACTGGAGTATATACATATATATATGTAATTTTCAATTAATATTTGAAAATATTTCAATGTTGGAATATATTTTAAAAATACACATAACCCTGTAACTATTTTTCCTGCATTTGAATCATTAAAAAAATACAGATTGAAAACTGTTTATAACCCCTAAAGACATTGCTAGATGACTGTGGTCAACACATAAAGAAAGTCTCAGAGAAGTAGATGTACGAATTTTGGTTATTTACAGAGTGTAAATTAGGAAATTCTAACAGGCCTTCAAAATCAAAGAGCTGACTGTCTCCCATACTCTCTTACCTCCTTCTCAACCAGTGTGGCATTTACCTGAAGGTTTCTGTAACCAACAGCAACTAGGGTTGGGTTGGCTACTTGGGGAAAGTAAACTCTTTCTGGAGCAATGGGGTGGAGACTCTTATTTCCTACCAGGATCCAAGGCTGAAAAATTGACTGTGGCTCATTGCACTTGGTAGAGGACGAATCCCTCTGGTTAGCCTTCCTATACTTCCGTCCTCCTATGAGCAACAGGAATAAGAAGCATGTGTTCATGTATGGACACCCCAACCTATCTGATAAAGTGTGACTGCTAGTCTTTTCCTGCCAGAGAACAGCTTTGACTGAGATTATGTTTCATGAGCTGCTACAATTCCTTGTTTGGGAGGCAGGAAATTTGGTCTCGGTGGACTGTTCGTCAGCCAAGGCTGAAAAAAGGTATGAAGGTGTGGTCTCAGTTATGAAGTCAGAAGTCGGGATATCCTGAATTTGGTGGAGATCCTGACATTCTCCCCTACGAAAAGTCCCTGCTTAGATGTCTCCAGACATGAAATAGAACAATGCCTTTTGTTTTGTGGAGATGCATTGATCTTCTACAGGTTTTGAAAATGAAACGTGGTGTAAGTATCAGTGAGTCCACTTTTCTGCCTTTCACCAGGGAGTATCTGGAAATACCTTGTATAATGCAGGACCAGTTAGCCTCTTAGTTTGGATAATGTGATCTAGGACAGCAAAGTTATTGTTATAGACACATTCTTGGCTGTTAGGTGGTCCAAATTTCTGCATGCTTTTTCTCATTTCCTTGTTATTTGTTCTTTATAGTCGTTCTCTTTTTGTATTTGTTCTTTATTCTTAGGGCAGAATGTATTACATCATCTTCAAATGTGTTGTTGAATGTAGTAAGTACTAAATTATTTGTGTGCAAATGGCTTGCTTTCCAGATTCAAACATTTTGAAGAAATTCTGAAGTTCAGGATCTGATTTCCCTATGAAGTGTCTGATGATTCATTTTAAGTGGTAGAAGCTGCTTTAATATAAGCAGCAAGATATGTTTGATAAGATAAAGCTAAAACAAAATAACAATGATTTTTATGTTGGCTATGACTTTTGATAATCCTTAGCACTAACTTCCCCTCGTCAATCAGATTGTGGAAATAAGAAGATAAGGATATGTTTGGAAATGTCCAGCTTTCATCTCTTTCTACTACCAGGATTCCTGGCTGGCTAGAGAAAAAGTCCTCTGAACTTTTTCTCTTTCAAACTTACGATATTAAGTTTAGAACCCACTGTTGCTCCTGCAAAGACTGGTAGGAGATGGAAGTGGTCCAGAGTCAGGGTTAAGCACAAACTTGTTTCCATCCAAACCTCAGGCACTGAGAAACTATGATATGACAGAGATTATTTGCCAAACTATAATAAGAAGGAATGGCTTATCCTGACCATTTACATCAAGTGAATGTGGGGTGAAGGTAACCTCATTCACATGCCTCCTTTTCCTATATATCTCTGACCTGGAGCCCTCTCTTTTTTAATATTCTAATATATTTTCTTCTTCATTTTCACAGCTACTATTCTATTCAGCCCATATTTAATAGCAGACATTGTGCTCTCACAATGTCTCACACAGGTAACCTCATTTAATTCTTACCACAATCTAGTGAAATAAGATTTCTGGCCATTTTACAGATTAGAAAATTGAGTCCTAGTGAAGTAAAGGGACCTGCTCCAGGCCCTCTCCTGGGAAGTGGGTGAGGCTAAGCTGCTTCTCTTGAGTGCTTGCATTGACCTGAATTAATACACTCCAGAGAACATTGGGTAAGTTCTAACTCAGAATCAGCTTGTCTCTCCTCCACCCCACCCGCCCAGTGAAGATATTTTTATTGAAAGCAAGAAAAAATTTTAAAAATGTCTCCTCTAAGTTCAGCCTGTCAAGACTGCATTTGTGTGGCATGAGATACACAGAGTTTCATGTTTGTTTCTGAAGATGGTAGGGATGGAAGCCAAATTTTCCAGTTGGGGTTTCACCTCAGCTTTGGGAGCTCAACTTTAAATTTAAATTGATTCATTTAAAGTCTGAGTTTATTTCTGGCTGGCTAGCAAAATGTGGCTTCTTGGCTTAGAAAAATTCCCTCAAAACAAATTTGAAAAAAGAATCCCACCTAAAGTGGCAACGTGAAATACTGTACAACATTTAATGAGTTAATAATAAGGGAATGAGAAACATTCAACTTAAATTTACTTTAAAATAGATCTGGTGAACTTAAGGGTCTATTGATGGATGAATGGGTAAAGAAAATGTGATATATATTACATATATATATATATATATATATATCACAATGGAATATTAACCAGTTATAAAAAAGAAAGAAATGCTGCTGTTTGAGACAACACGGATGGACTTTGAGGGCATTGTGCTAAGTGAAATAAATCAGACAAAGACAAATACTATAGGATGTCACTGATATGTGGAAAACTGAAAAACAAAACAAAACAAAAAAACAAAACAAAAAACCCCAAAAACTCAGAGAAAGAAAGAACAGATTGAAGATTACCAGAGGTGGGTGGTGAGGGAAATGGGTGAAAGTGGTCAACAGAAGCAAACGTCCAGTTCATAAGATAAATATGTTGTGAGCTTGTAAGGCACAGCATAGTGATAATAGTTAACTATACTGTATTGGATATCTGAAAGTTACTAAGATAATAAATCTTTAAGCTCTCCTCACAAGGGAAAAAACTGTAACTGTAAGGTGATGCATGTTAACTAAACTTACTGTGATCATTTCAAAACATATACATATACTAAATTATTATATTGTATACCTTAAATGTATACAATGTTCTATGCCAATTGATGCAAAGAAATAGAGGAAAATGACAGAATGGGAAAGACTCTGATGTTGGGAAAGATTGAAGGCAGGAGAAGAAGCGGACAACAGAAGATGAGATGGTTGGATGGCATCACCAACATGATGGACTTGAGTCTGAGTAAACTCTGGGAGTTGGTGATGGACAGGGAGGCCTGGCGTGCTGCAGTCCATGGGGTCACAAAGAGTCAGACACAACTGAGCAACTAAACTGAACTGAAGGCGAGGTGACTCTGTGTTCGGGGAGGGTTGCTATCATCTCTACTTAGTAGCTGGGAAAGCTGAAGTGGAGAGAGATTCAATGATTTAAGGTCACCTGACTGGTGTAGAGCAGAGATGGGATTTGAAGGACTTGGGTTCCACAGGTCACGTGCTAATCACTCTGACAAATGGCCTTCATTAAAGGGCTGCAGGGAATTTGTGAAGCTGTTGATATAGAACACAACCACAGAAGAATGAAGAGATATTTTAATAGTTTCCATGTTGCCTAAATGCAGCAAATATGATATCCTTGCTATTGGTGGTGATGAAGTCAACAGAACAGGGAACCTGAGAGCAAAAATGATTAAAGTAGGTCCCAGGAAATGGAAAATATATCAGGCATGACGTGAGTTCCTCAGAATCTACAAGGGTAATCCATAGTTTAAAATTATTGTAAGCTCTTCTACCAAAAGTGGGATATAGAACAACAAAATTTCTTTTGTAAAGTGTATTAGTAAAATACAAGTATTCAAAATCTGTCAACTGAGCAAATGCCTCTGTTCATTGCTTTCACTGTTTTTTTTTCATTTAAACTTTTCAGTTTGTAAAATTTCTTCTGTGGTATCATCACAAAAGGCCTATGACACAATTTTGTCATAACTGGATCTGTGCCCTTTGGATTTCTTATCCATAAGTGTGTGTAATGCCATCTGATGGTCAGCATATCTTTATTATCAAGCTATCTTTCTCCCTTTGGTCCCAGACAAGTTTCCTCTTTTTCCAGATTCTTTTTCCTTGTAACTAGGTACCTCCCTCCTCAGATCTTTCCTTCATGATTTCTAGATTTCTTGATTCTTTTATTCCTTTGGCCCTATAGTCTGACAGTGTCCTCAGCAGCGCCTGAAGGACTTCTAAGTCTCCCTTTTCTAAGACACTTCTTATTTCACTCTTACCTCTATTTACCACAGAATTGACAACTAATTCACAAAACACGATAGTTACAGTTAATCAAGAAGAGGAGACAATCTTCAAAGGGATTATTATTAAGAGCCCAGGTTTGACTCAACTTCAAGTATATTTGGCATCACAGCCAGAGGTAGGTGGAAGGCAGGAGCAAAAGTCATATGTGATGGGCATGTGGCACACTCCAGAATAAGACTCTCATCCTTGTTTTCCTTTATCCCTCACTTCTCTTACACAAGTATTATTCATTATTAGCACTACATTTTTGGCTTCCCAGGTGGCTTAGTGGTAAAGAATCACCTGCAGTGCAGGAGATACAGGAGATGTGGGTTCAATCTCTAGGTCGGGAAGATCCGCTGGAGAAGGGAATGGCAACCCACTCCAGTATTCTTGCCTGGAACACTCCATGGACAGAGGAGCCTGGAGGGCTGCAGACCATGGATCACAGAATCAGACATGACTGAGCAACTGAGCACACAGCACTATATTTAAATTATATATTGTTATATATAAAATTTCAATTTGAGCTCAGTTGATATTTGCAATCAACTAGCTAACTCCGGCTATTCAAACATCATCCACTAAATGTATCTTGGGGAGGAAGCAAGATTACTCTTGGAAGCAGGGTGTGATATTCGGTATAGTTAACAGCTGTTATGACATGGGCACACCCAATTGGAAGATGCCCTTGTAGTGCCAGGCAGGGCTTAAGGGCACAAACCTATTAGTTGCTGAATTGTTGGAAAGCTGGCAGGTCACAGGAAAGTGGCCAGGGTGGGGCCGATTGAATTTGGGGAGCTCAGGGCATGGCTTTTATCTACCAGTTCAGGAGTATTTCAGCAACCATTACAGCCCCATCAATACTCGTACCAGCCTACACGGAGGTTGTGCTCTAGCTATAATAGCTGGGACCTGTCCCTCTGGAATAGTATGTGTTTAACATGAAAAAGAAAGGTTAATTTGCATGAAAAATCATATTGCAGGTGTTTCTTAGCTTGCTAGATTATAATCCACAATAGTTTCTCAATCTTATCACAGTTACCATGTACAGGTTAAAACAGTATGACCTTCAAGACTGTCTACTGAACTTGACTATATTTGACTGACGGTATTGATTGGAAGAAGAATTGATGCTTTTGAATTGTGGTGCTGGAGAAGACTCTTGAGAGTCCCTTGGACTGCAAGGAGATCAAACCGGTTGATCCTTAAGGAAATCAACCTTTAAATATTCATTGGAAGGATTGTTGCTGAAGCTGAAGCTCCAATGACTTGGCCTTCTGATGCAAAGAGCTGACTCATTGGAAAAGACCCTAATGCTGGGAAAGATTGAGGGCAGGAGGAGAAGTGGGCAGAAGAGGATGGGATGGTTAGATAGCATCACTGACTCAATGGACATGAATCTGAGCAAACTCTGGGAAATAGTAGAGGACAGAGGAGACTTTGTCCATGGGGTCCCAAAGAGTTGGACACAACTTAACAACCGAACAACAACGATTGGGAGAGAAGTGGGACATACCCCACTTCTAGGAGCTGTTACCACCTGTGGACCCTTGTCATGTTCAGGTGGCTTTTCTGTGTGGTACAGGCTGCTCCCTTGGTACAAATACCCCTTGAGGCCACATGGCACGTGACCCTGCCTCCTTCTCCCCACATGCATATTCAGAGCTCCAGCTCTTCCCTAGGACTCACTCAGCTTCTATTTCCAAAGTAGGGATGTAAGATCAAGGCAGGCTCCCCAAGGCATTCCAGGAATCTTTGAGCTAGCACTTTCGCAAACTGCTGAAGGCCATGGACCCCTTTACAGAACAAGGTTTTTAAATGCATAAAATTAAATGCATAGGAATATAAAGGAAACCAATGCTAAATATTAGGGAGGAAATACTAAATAGTTATTAGTTAGTTAAAGGATTAGTGAAAATAAAAATGCAAATTTTGTCATCCAAATTCAGAGTAACCTGAATTCTCCTCCTGGGTTAGTAACTCCTGCAGGATAAAGTCACCCCAGGGGTCAACACCTCACTAGAGGCCCCACCCCTTGTGCTGGAGGCTGAAGCGTTTAGGCCACCCACGCTGATCTCGGAGCAGTCTCTAGGCAGGGAAACTCTCCTCCCAACTAGTTCTGGGAATTTGGGGCAGGAAGGAAGGGCTCCTAAGCGCCTGGGTGCCACTTTAAATAACTCTTCCTTCACTGATGAGGACCTTCTCAGCCTGGGAATACCTGGAAATCAAGTTTTAAGTTGCCTACACTAGTGTGACTTTTCCCACAAACTCTCCTTTCCACCTGGACGCAGATCCCTGGAGACACTGGGGCAAGGCTGAGCTTCAGTTTTCTCATCTGCAAAAAGAAAATACCCACCTCATAGGATTGTTAGGAGCATGAAATGAGATAATAGCTGTGCGTTTGCAATTGCGCAGCCCTCTTAAAATCTGTGCTGTTATCGTTTTTGACGTTAGGTCTTGAGAACCGAGGACAATCTATATAGCTCCAGTCCCCAAGTACCGGGCCCGCGTTAAGCGCTCCATAAACACTTGTGGAATGAATGAACGCAGCCTTTGCACGTGGGTCGGCGAGNTGATGCCATCCAACCATCTCATTCTCTGTCATCCCCTTCTCCTCCTGCCCTCAATCTTTCCCAGTATCAGGGTCTTTTCCAATGAGTCAGTTCTTCACATCAGGTGGCCAAAGTATATGAGTTTCAGCTTCAGCCTCAGTCCTTCCAGTGAATATTCAGGACTGATTTCCTTTAGGATGGACTGGCTGGATCTCCTTGCAGTCCGAGGGATTCTCAAGAATCTTCTCCAACACCAGGTGAGAGACTAGAAGATGAATCGGAGGTCCTGGAGAGGGGAGCAAGAGCTGGAAGGGAAACTGGAGTCGAGAGGGAATTGTATTTTAAATGGGAGGAAGTGACAGTGAGGGGGTTTGTTGATAAGGAGAGTTCAACAGAAAGGGATAAGTGAACACAGGGGTGGGGAGACTTGCTGGTGTGATGTCTGTGCGTGGGTGAGTGATGCATTGTGGGGAAGGTTACCTGGTTACTGAAGAACCAGTAACTCGTCAACCGCAGAGTAAAGGGGCGCACATGCAGGTCGGTGGGTAGTTACCATGGAGGGAGACTGTGAGTGTTTTTTTGGTTGCTTCTAATTTCTCAGTAAATAATAATATATCATTACAGTGGCTCAATGATTAAGAATCCACCTGCAATGTGGGAGACAGGAATTCTATCCCTGGGTCGGGAAGATCCCCTGGAGGAGGGCACGGCAGCCTACTCCAGTATTCTTGCCTAGAAAATCCCATGGACAGAGGAGTCTTGCAGGCTACAGTCCATGGGGTTGCAGAAGAGTCAGAGATGACTTTGTGACTCAACAACAAACATAAGTTACTCAGCATCTGTAGAGACATTTGCCTTATAGGAGTAAGAACTTTGTTCTACAAGCAAAGGAATGTGGGGTTTGAATCTCAGCTGCTTCACACTCTGTTGATTTGATCTTGGGTGAGTTGCTTGTCCTCATCAGTGAAATTGAGGCACTAATGAAAACTGCCTCATAGAATTGTGAAGATGAAATGTAGTTAGTAGGAAGCCTTGAGCATCGTGCCCAATACTTCCAATAAACAGCAGCCTTTAATGTCGCAGGTGCCTTAAAGCAAAGGAGTAGTCTGGATCCCCTCACATGGGGGAGTTCTATAGTTGTTTTTACAGTCTGGCAGACAGTGGAATTTACCCTTTGGGGGTCAGATCAGAGGTTAAGTTGTCCCCAGAGGTGGGGGGAAGTCCACAGATGGATAACTATCATATTGCCTTAAAGAGGGGCGCTTGGAAGAAGGAAGAGAACATGACAACAAAGGTAAACTCCGTAAGGGTTTCTAGTTTCTTAGGCCATATTTGAGCTACAGAGAACCACGGCTGCTTATTGGGTTGGCCAAAAAGTTCATTTGGGTTTTTTGTCAGATGTTAGGAAAACCTGAGTGAACTTTCTGGCCAACTGGATATTTTGTTAACCTCTTACAAAACTCAGTTTATGTGTTGGATGGAGGTCTCTCATATGGGAGTATCGGCGGCTCCCACACCTAGTTCCATCTCAGACAGCGCGGCATCCATGTGTCCTGCCTGCCGGGTGGATACGTAGGGCGCCACGGCCCGGCTTCCAGTTCCCTGCCCCCTGCCCGATCGCTGGTCTTGCTGATCATCCACAACGAGCACAGCATTTCACCGTGTGCATTGAGCAAGGATGGCATATGGCCTTGCTGAGTTGTCAGGGATGGAGAAAACTGAGTGGCACCGGGGATTCTAAAGCCCTGTCAATTTCCGGTCCTCTTCTTTCAAGATGAGTGGTATTGGCTAAAGAGGTGACGAGGTTAATTCTGAATCTGAAAGGAAAGAAAGTATCTCTGCAGCTATGCAAGAGTGTGACTCACAGGCCTTCGAACCCTTGTCTTGGTGTGTGCCACAGATTCATTAGGGAAAATCTTCTGGAGGTGGTGTGGCGGTGAGTTACTTAAAATTAAAAAGTTGTCTCAGTGTAGTGCAGGTTGAAATATGAGTAAGTTTTTAAATATAAAGCATAAGACTTTTAAAGACAGTTCAAGCTTTTGCTGGTCACCTTGGACTATGCTCCCAAACTCGGTCATCTCCTCCCTTATTCAGGACTTCCGTGAAAATGATTGATAGGTGGACTGGCTCAACCCTTTATCTGCAGAGGTACGACTGATCCCCAGGAAAGATGAGTGACAGCTGGGTAGTGGCATGTGAGTCCTGAAACCTACCTGCTCAATGCCAGTGCTATGCCATACACGTGAACATCTTGGTAGCCAATTCCTGGAGTTAAATCTGTACTGCCTGATCTTGCCCCTAACGGAACAGTATCTTACAGTTAGAAATGTTCTTCTCCCACAGTGGCCCGGTATAGCGGTAGCAAATACACAGCCGCTGATGCCCTTCCACCTGCTGACTGGGGACACTCCACATGACCGCGGTACTTCTTCCAGCTGAGTCTCCGAATTCTCCAGGCCAGCGTTAGTTAGCTGATGTAGCTGTGGGTGTTTGCACATAAGACAGCATAGCATCTTAGTTGCCCTCATGGCCTGGCCAAATCCTGTACGTGTGGAAGATACTCCCTTCGTGTCTGTTGAAGGGACATTATTCCTCCTGGTTTGTGAGCTTATGAGCAAGGCCGATGGCTTGTCCATTTGTGTTTCCAATCTGATAGAAATGGCACCCAAAAGGCATTTGTTAAGCTCTTTGAAAGTACATGGAAGTACATGGAAGCATTGTGGAAAATAGGAAGTAAGCTGAGGGTTTCTTTGGAATCATCCTTTATATCCTGGTACTGGTACTAGTACTACTTAAAAAAATGAAAAAAACTGGTGAAATACACATGAGATTTATCATCTTAACCATTTTAAAGTGTCCAGTTCACTATGTTAAATATATCCACATGGTTGTGAAATCTAGCACCCCCTTAGACTACTAGAGTGCTCAGAGATCAGGATGGCCCTGGTATGAGACCATCAAATATTGATAAACCAAACTTACTTAAACATAGAATTGTGCTTAATTAGATCATCCAATGTGATATTCTAAGATAGGTTAGTGGCAATGGAGTTAAAAGTTTAACAAATTTATGGTGTTAGAAATTCCATCTCCTAGCTTAGCATGTGTTTTCCAGTCTGGTGAAGGATGCCTCCTGGTTGATTTTAGCCGCTGTGGCCCTGACTCCATTTGTGGAGCCCTTGGGTTCCTTCCTCATGCATGTTCCCTGAGAAGCCGAGGTAATTAAAGTCTTTTGCTGAGTTGTGAGAGAATTGCAGCAGATTATTAAAAGAACCAAGAAAACCCCAAACCTGGCTGTTCTTTTGTCTTGCTACTTTTCCTAACTACCTCTTACTAGAGAAGGCAGTGGCACCCCGCTCCAGTACTCTTGCCTGGAAAATCCCACGAACAGAGGAGCCTGGTGGGCTGCAGTCCATGGGGTCACTAAGAGTCGGACATGACTGAGCGACTTCCCTTTCACTTTTCACTTTCATGCATTGGAGAAGGCAATGGCAACCCACTCGAGTGTTCTTGCCTGGAGAATCCCAGGGACGGGGGAGCCTGGCAGGCTGCCGTCTATGGGGTCGCACAGAGTCGGACACGACTGAAGCGACTTAGCAGCAGCAGCAGCAGCAGCTTTAAAATGAAACCAGTTTTAGTGGCACACTGAATTCAGATGGAGCAGAGGTTTGGTGTGTCAGTAGCACATTTGTGGTTGATGCTCAGGAGGAAGTGTGTGTTCAGGATGTCAGAGTAGACTGGCAACTGACCCTGTTGGTCCAGCCAGCTTTGGCTTGTCATGCACTTTCGTTGTTCATTCCACCCTCCCACCCCCATCCACTTCCTCTAGAGCCCTGTTATCTAACACCTGGGAACAGCTTTATCTTTTTTCTCTTTGGTTTTCTAATGATTAATTTCTCTATTGCCGGTTGAATTTAATAGGCCTTCTTTGTTCTTAATGATACTTTCATTATGAAATTTCTGGTAAGCTCTTTGGGAGCTGTCAAAATAGGTGTTTACTGACTGTTCTGAATTGTAGGCCCTCTGAAGGTGGCTTGGGTCTGATTTATCTGTTTGCTTAAAGCTTTAACATGGAGCTTGACGTGTCATTCGTCAAAAATAAAACAAAAATGTGCTTTAAAAAGAAATCTGACCTCCATACGCAAACCCATAGGTGTTTCAGCTGTACAGAGAGTAGTCACATAACCCAGCAACGCTTTTGCGGATTTCTTTACCACTGAAGTGACTTACCACCTGCAGAAGTTAGCAAGGAACCCAGGGAGTGACCTAGAAAGGTAGCCCACATCTTTTTTTCTTGTAGATCGAGACTTGGAGGCCTAGGATTTGTTGTCCGTCACGCAGCTAGGTCCTAACAGAGCTGCCCCTCCACCCCTCTTCTGCCTTGTGTCCAGAGGTCTCTCCTCACATGAACCCCTGTCTTCTCCTTCCCCTGCCCAACCCAGCAGGGATCGATCTAGCCAATATGTCTGTTTTTATAAAACAGTCACTGGAAAGAAGCTTCAGCTGTTGAAGTTCTACCAGATTTCTTTGAAAATCTGTACTTGTCAAAAAGAGTTGCCACCCTGAGTTCCTGAGATAGCCGTGTCTCTGTGAGGAGCCCAGCCTGGGCTTGCAGCTGAACATGCAGAAGTGATTGTGTGTTCTCCAAGTGGATCCCCACCCCCTTGCTTTAAATGCTTGGTGAGGTGCTGACTCAGGCTGTGACTCACTCCTGCTCCTCCCTGGGACAGGTGACTGCTGCGGGCGGGGTCGGGCAGTGTCCACAGCATCTAAGACCAAGCCTTTTACTGGACCCTGCAGCTATTTATAAAAGGTACTCACTGCAGTTAAGTCTTGTGTATCCAGATGCCCCTGAATGGGGCACATTCATTCCCTTCTAACGAGAGATGTGAGGGGTGAGCATTTTGTATTGTTTCTCCATAGCTGAGACGTCTCCCTGAAGGCGTCAGTTTCCTGAACTTTTACAGCCAAGGCGGGAATTCCCCTCTCTGATGTCACTGCATTTTATTCTGCACCTCACTTGACCGCGGTGGAAAGCTCGTCCACCCTCTCGGCCTGATTGGATTTCCTCTCTTCAGTATATTTCCTTTTCTTATTTTTTTGGAGGAGTAGAAAGGGGTAGGTTTATTACTTTGCTTGGCAGAAAGGGAGACACTGTGGGCTCCTGCCTCAAAAAACTGTGTCCCTCCTCAGTATATTTCCACCTCTGTCCATTACAATAAATTTGCACTGTATTGAAATGCCCAGGTGGCCAGCACGGTGCCTGGTAAACAGTAGGTCTGGGTCTATATGCTTCTTTATCGATGTGTTGTCATGCCTCTGGAATGGTCTGTGAAAGTCAGTCTCTGACTCTTGCTTGCCTGCAGCTGCCTCCAGAAAGATAGCACGTGTGAGCTTGTCTTATGCAATTATGAGGTTTGCCTTTTCGTGATGTCTGGGCACTGATTTTTGACTTCCATGATCATCTATCTGTCATTTTCTCTGCAAGACTTTTAATGACCCAGTGTCCATAAACCAACATCATTTTAAAAATTACTTTAAAATTGATCTTTGAATAGTAATACAGTCACATGGTACAAAGATATGAAAACTAAAAACAATCTACCCTTGCACTTTTGGTTTCTAGGAGGCAACTGTTGTTTTGCCAGCTTATTGTATATGTTTGTGTTTGTTTATAAATTTGCAGACAGCTGTGAAAGGGTTTATATTTTTTACATGCGACAGCGTGCCACATGTATTCTTCTGAATCTCCCCCCTCCGCCCCCCACCGGCGTGTTTTAGAGCTTGTTTGATGTAAGTAAAGAATTTCTTAAGTATTTTCAATGTCTACATGGTGTTCATTTTTAAGGATAAGCCATGATTCACTGAACCAATCTGGATATTCCGGTATATTCTAACCTTTTGCTCTTAAAAGCAGTGCTGCTGTTAAGAATTTTATACCTTCCTCTTTTCTCCCAGGTGGAGGATCAGTTCCTACTGCAGTGGCTTGCCCAGCATTGTTTCAGTGATCGTGGCTAATTCTGGAGGCGTGACTGACGGCACTTCATGACTTTCTATCACAGCCTATATCCTATCATCTGATATTACAGGCTTCTCAGCTGGTCGGTTTGCTGGAATCTTTTCAGCAGCTGGAGCTGACCGTCTTAAGCCCGGGCTGTTGGATTCCTGATGGCTGCAGCATTTGTGCCCCACCTGGACCTGTGCTTGTTAAAAGTGCTTGTTAAAATTAGAATGGCTTGTTGGAATGTGTGTTGACCAGATGCTGATAAGAGCACATGCAGTGCTTCATCGCTGCATTCAAGTTTAAAAGGTTATGTGACGTTTCATTTGATCCGTGCGACACCTTGTGAGAAATCTTAAGAGCATTTCACAGATAACCCGTACGGATGACACCCCGCTAATAGGCGATACAGCCAGGACTTGAACCCACTAGGTCTTCTTGGAACTCCCTCACTTTTCCGATTATAGTTTTGACTTACCAGTCTGTTACCCGGCAGGGAAGGCCTGGGCTAGCTGGAGGTATCTGCTATAAGCATGTACTATGTTTTCCTGATAATGACAGGCCAAGCAGGACGAATGTTCAGCTAGTGGATGTGGTGCTGGTGGTTTAGTTGCCAAGTCGTGTCTGATTCTTGCAACCCCATGGACTGTAGCCCACTAGGCTCCTCTGTCCATGGGATTCTCCAGGCAGGAATACCGGAGTGGGTGGCCATTTCCTTCCCCAGGGGATCTTCTTGACCCAGGGATCAAACCCAACTCTGCTGCACTGCAGGCGGATTCTTTACCGACTAAGCTGTCATGAAGTAGGGCTAGTTATTAAACTATCAAAACACTTCTGGTTAGTTTAAAAAAATGGTTAAGATAAAAGCTTCCCCCCGACCCCTGAGTGTCCCTTGGCACTGCCTTGGCCAGTCTTCCCACAGGACACCCTCCTCCCATGTTTCACCACAATCCAGCAACTAATGGGGAAATGTCCTAATATGATGGAGCAATCTGGGATGTTGCTGCAGGGCCACAGTACCATCTGTGCTGATTAATTGGTTTCCAAGCCACACTGATTGCTAAATATTTTTAAATGCCATGTTTAAATGCAGGAGTAGGGTGGCAAGCAATGTAAATGTTTAGCAGTGTTAACTTGACTTCTATAAATACATATGTACACTTTTTTTTCCATTTAAAACTTTATTTCATCATAACTGTGCTCACAGAAATACACTCATATGGGTTAATAGAATGCAATTTAACTCATCTTAACACAGTTTGTACCAAAAACCTGGTGCATGGTTTTCTTGAAAAAAAGGATTTGCAGTCTGGTTTTCCATCTATTGAAAACATATGTAAAAGATCCTCCATAAAATGCTGCTAAAATGAACAGCAAGAACCTTGAGAAATAAACCTTTTTTTTGGGTCTTGGAAAAATAATGTGTGTTGCACTGTAAAAGTTTGTAACACTGGCACAACAGAACATTGTTGTAATGTTTCAATGCCATTTTACCAAGTTTAATAACTAATGGATGTTGACAAGGGTAGAGAAAACCTATGTATACATGTGAAAATATAAAAGCTATCTGATCTAGTTAATATTAAATGTAGATCCCAAATCTACTCAAACCAAGATTCAGATAATTTCTTAAATATGAATTAACACTTATCAGTGCAATTTCATCTGCTGAACTCAACAAGGAAAAACTCTGCACAATAGCTTGTTTCTTGTGCAAAAAAGAAAATGGAGTTTCTTCCCCAGCTTTTTAGTCTAGAACTACAGCAAAGTATTTCTTCCATTGTCATGGGGTGATAAGCAATGAGGTTACTCAAACTTAAATCTGAATTAGCACTCAAGACACCAGAGTCCCCAGGGTTAAAGACCCTGTGATTTTAGAAGTGACTCTGAAAAATAAAATGGCCCTTCTTGGAGGACTAGAGCAAAACATCCGGCAATAGTTAAAAGAAGTCTTACAAAAAAAAAAAAAAAAAGTAGCCCTTTATGCATTACACCTCAGTTTTTTTTTAAAGCCTCAAAGAAGCAGCTCTGAAAAGAGGAAAAAAACATAACTTAAAATCTTGAAAAGCAATGTGAACATAGGTTCAGAAGATAGAGATGTATTTTACAAAGTTGCCTAGGATTAGGCTTATAATGTGCTCTAAGTATTTCAACTTTCACTCTAATACTAAACATCAGTTTACAAACAACATATTTACTTTTTATTCCTTTATGAAAAGGGGAAAGTCTAGCTTCAGTCCTATCCAGTGGAAGGGAAACTGAGGAGGGCAGGAAAAAGATTCAAATAGTCCCATGCAAATAGCACATTTTTTTTAATGGAAGAACTCCAGAAGTTCATATCACGAATGCACTTTTCAATGAAATGATTTTTTAATAAGGGCAAATACATAGCATTAAAGTTCAGAACCTAATAAAAGCCTGACAATCAAGTCCTGGTTTTCTGGAGGAAAGGCCTCAAGTTCTTTCATTGTCCAGTAACAATGTTTTCATAGATCACTTTAATAAGAAGGAGTTTTAATTTCTTTTGCATTTTTGTTTTTGGCATTCTAGTCTTAAAATCTATATAAGAAAATTAGTCCAATTCTCCTGAAGTCAATTTTTTTTCTTTTGAAGTATCAAAGAATCTTGACTGATTCTCAGTCTCCAATTTGTACTTAATATGAATATTTTCATATGTAATATGGAAAGGGTAGCATTTTAATATAAGATGTCTTCATGAACATTAAATCTAGTTGTTAGAAAATTTTAACTAGCTTTATAATTTTAAAACATAAAATATTTGCAGCTTGATCTGTTTGTCAGATTGTCAGAACTGAGGATTCACCTAGAATTCAAATACAAATATCCGCTATGTATAAAAAATGCACTACAATAATATACAACTTATTCATGTCTTGAGAAAAATCTGCTTTTTTTTTTAATCTTCTGCTTTAAATCTTTGGCCTCCTAGTCAATTCCAAGTTCAAATATCTTCTACCTTAAATTTCACTCTTCAGATTAACTAGCTTTCCACCCACACTTTAATACTCTTTCCTAATCTTTCATGTTGCATTGCCAAACCCTGAAACCTGCCTCAGAGATCACCAGAAAAAACAAATAAACGAAATATAAAGCGATTACTTCAGAATAGAACTTGGGGGATAAGAATCAAGATTCCCTATTGGAATCATCCTTTATTGTACTGTAATGAATAACTTACCAGCATATATGTACACTTTAAATGGTGTTTTGTTGTGGTTCCTGGCATCTTGTTTCTAAATCCTTTTGTCACCTGAAAAATTTATTTTGGTTTTGCTTTTGTGTAGTTTTTGTTGTTGCTCCTGGATATGAAAGTCTGGGTGGCTGGTCAGAGGTGTCAGGGACCCCAGGACTCATTCTCCTTGCTGCCCCACCAGGCCTCAAGCTCATGGTCCACGATGGTAGCATCTGCACTCTGGGCAGGATGGACAGAGGGACAAAGAAGAGAGCGGAGGCCCATATGTTCGCACTTTTAGAGACAGTTCCTGGAAGCACCGGTGTGGCACTTGGTCAGAGTCCTGGTCAGCAGCACCGAGTTATACAGAACGGCCAACAGGGAGGGGAGGCTGGGTCGGGTAGTCTTTCTTCAGGGTGGCCTTATGCCCAGCTACAAATTCTTTTACCATGGAAAAAGGGGAAAACTGGCCCTGAGTACCAGCCAACGGTCTCTGGCACAGCAACTAAGCCTGTTGCTTTAGTTATCTCATTTAAAAAATAAACTATGTGATCATATTCATTTCCTTTTCAAAACATTGAAAAACCTGGATTTCCTAAGCTATTGAAATATTCAAATGGATATGCTGACCTACCAGGTATGTACCTTTTAAATGTACCTTTTCTTGGTTTTTATTAAAAGTATTTGACTGAAACTTGGTGAAAGTGGAAATGTCGATTTTTCCTTCGCAAATGAGCTATTTGATAACAGCCTTTAAGAAATGAATCTTTTTTTTTTTTTTAAAGTTAGCACTGACTATACACTTAGTCTACTGGCATAGAAAAACTATAGTAACAACATACTTGGATTTAAAATCATGAAATGCAATGATAATTACAAAATTTCATTTACCAGAAATTCACTAAATGCTTATGTACTGAGTACTGTGTGAAGGTCAAGGATAGAAGGGTGCGCTCACAGTCCAGTTCAGACAGGTCCTTGGACTTGGTTTCTTGAAAGGACAATTCACTAGAAGGACAAACGTGATTTGATTTGGCAACTGGAAAGTTAGGTATCTGATAATTCAGAAGCACAGAAAGTGAGCCAGTGGCACATTGGACAAACAGCTGCTTTCTAAAACTGAAAGAATGGGATTGCTTGGAGATTTTCATTCTTCCTGTTCTTACTACAGTAGATAAAAGCATTTTTATCATAACTCCTCGAGTGATGTCTTACTGGTAATGAGTTGCTTAGTCAGCTAAAAACCTGCTTTGCATCTGATGATTTAATTTTTTTAAATAAGCTGGTTATATGTTTACACTTTATCATTTTCTGTTGAAGTGGAATTCTTGGCCATTCTCCATATAGGCTGGTATCTATTATGATTTTGTCTTATTGGGTGCTAATTATATTCTTTTTCCTTGAGATTATTTAAATCTTTGTTGTTGGGAGATTAGAAGCAAATGTTGAACCAAGGTTATTCCAAAAATTGATGCCAGGGCTGGAACCAAAATTCCTTCCCCATCCCCTTCTCCATGTTGCTATCTGACTGCCCTTGTTGGCATTCCAGTTAAATAGTTGAAATTGGTGCCAGGATCTCACATTTTTCACCCCTGGTTGATAGTGGCGGTTTCTGAGCCAGAAGAGGAGTTGCATGTTGTGGGTGATAAAAACATGTTCTGCTTTGGGTGTTTCTCTGTTGCATGAGCGCTCTTGTTCTTGGTCAGCGACACACCTGTTTGAAACCTACCAAGTCAGGTAAGAACTAGAACCCTCAGGCTCAGGCGTTGCAGGAGTTTCATAGTCGCTGGAGACTGAATTTAGTTCCAGCATGTTTCTCCAAGGAGACAGGAAAAACGTCTCCAGAAATGTTGAGAAGGCCAAGAAAGGATGACTGGTTTCAAGATACACATAATGGCTGCAGTATCCTTTGGGCCCCTGTGGCGTGGATCTCAAAACACTTTCTAGACTTTAATTAAAACTCTTGTAAAATACTTAAAAAAAGATGGATCCATCAAAGTGCTTTTGTGATGTTATGCAATGAAGCAGCAAGGAGATTTTCGGTGTAGTGGTGTAGAGCAAGTTCAGGGAGTGCTGGACACAACCCCAGTTTGATCATGTACCAGCTATGTGACATCGGACAAGTTACTTGTCCTCTCTGAACCTGCACCCGCATTTGTAAAATGGGTGGTAGTCACAGTGTCTACTTAAAGAACTCAGAGTGCCTAATGCATTGTAAACAGCATGAGAGATGATGGCTCCAGTGTATAATTGTGTGTGTGCATGCTCAGTCATGTCAGAATCTTTGTGGCCCTATGGACTGTAGCCCACCAGGCTGCTCTGTCCATGGGATTTCCCAGGCAAGAATACTGGAGTGGATTGCCATTTCATTCTCCAGGGGATCCTCCTGACCTAGGGATCAAACCCACACCAACTTCATTGGCAGGTGGATTCTTTACCCACTGAGCCACCAGAGAAGCCCCCAGTGTATTATTAATAATCGCTTATTTGCCCTGATTTGTAGTAGGGTATGTATTTCTCATGAGATTTCTTAGCAGGTTATTAGAAATCTAATTTTTTTGAAAATGAGATTGTAGATCATAGAGAAAAAGGAGCCTTGGCCTTTAAGTCACCTTTCTGTGTAAATGTGAAAACCTAAGACTAGGAGGTGAACAGATTTGTTCTACTGTGAATTTTTGCTCATGCTTGCCCTACTGGATCAGCCAGATAATATAGTTAAATAGGGTTTTGGTGTTTCTTGGCCAAACATCCCTCGAGGTTATGATTATTATTATTATTTTTTTAATGGCACCAGATTCTTGCCCTCAAGGAGTAGTCTACTTAAATGACATTGGGAAAAATCCTTGTCCAGGCAAGTTCACTTTGGAGGGGTAAAACTTGAGGCAGAATCTTGATGCATAAAGCCTAGAGCTGGAATTGGAAGTAGTTGTTGAGAAGGATTTGGTGAATTGGGGGCAGGATGGTGTGAGCCAAGACACCAAGGCCATTGTGTGCTGGGCAAGTGAGGGGCACAGGGGCAGCTGGGACAGGCAGCTAGTGTGGGGCCAGACGGCAGGGGCTGGCTGCCATTGCAGTGAGAAGGTAATTGGGCTTGAAGCCCCACCCAGGTCAGGTTGTATCTGAGCCTCAGCTTTTTCACCTCTGGGATGCAGATACCTACCTCCCAATTGCTGAGACATAGTTGAACCAAGGGAACTTCTTNGTGGTGAAGAACCTGCCTGCCCGTGCAGGAGACACGTGTTCCATCCCTGGGTTGGGAAGACCCCGTGGAGAAGGGCATGGCAACCCACTCCAGTACTCTTGCCTGGAGAATCCCGTGAACAGAGGAGCCTAGCAGGCCACAGTGCATAGGGCTGCAAAGACTCGGACATGACGTGAGCGACTTGGCACACCTCTAGCGTTGAAGACGGGTTTGCAGTCGTAACAGCAGTTCCCTACTCACTCAGCCTAAAGTGACTCCTCTGTCAGCAGGCCCCACCCAGAGCTCTCTTTCAGAATTCCTGGTCGAGGTGAGACAGAGCCAAAAACTGACCTTTTTTAGACGAGAGCAGAGCAAGGGAAACAAGGATTATCAGACATGTGATGAGAGCTGGCAGCGTAAAAGGGAATGCCTGAAGTAAACCAGAAGGAAAATTGGAAGAAAACCCAGAAGCAGAAAGAACAGAGGGGGAAAACCCTTGTAGGTAAAATATTTAGAGTTTTGAGGATATGTTAATTCACAAAATAAGAATAGGGTGCGTTGTTATGTGAAAGGCACAATCCATCAAAGAGCTTTTGGACACTACAAGTTTAATCGCTGAAACTTAGAAATACTAGAAAATTAAGTCACATCTCAGAACTATCAAGAGGGAAGGAAAAGGTAAAGATTAATCCAGGAGGTCCAACACCTGACTAGCTAACAGAGTTCCAGAAAGAATAGAAAATGGAATGAGGGACATGATGGATGCACCATGAGAATTCTCTGGAACTTGATGTCCTCGCTCTCTAGATTAAAAGAAGCCACACAGCACACAGTGAGTAGTAATGGTTCATACATAGGTCCTGTTGCTGTGCTGTTCGGAATGCCTCGGATAAAATGCAGAGCCTAAAAGTCACCTTGAAGAAATGAAAGTAGGACTTAACGTCAGAATTTTCATTGACAACACTGGATTCTAGAATAAATTAGAGCAGTAATGTCAATGTTCTGAAGAACGTGTTGTCCAAACTAGATCCTCCACCCAAACTCTCAGTCAAGAGCAGAGCAAAATAACATTGTGGTGTTATTTTGAACAATAGAACAAAGAACAATATCACTGTTCTTTAGAATGACATTTAAGAAAATCCAATAAGAGGAAAACATGAGATCTTGGGTCAAAGGAGACCCACTTGAGAGGGCAATGAAAGGAAGGGCTAGGATGACCCCGTGTAACAGCCAGAGATGACTCTGACCTTGCTTCTAGAAGAATACTCAGAAGCTCCAAGGGCCCTGAGGAGGACATCTGAGCAAAGACAAGCTCCTGACTTCCACCCGAGGTCTGATTGGGAGCTTAGAAACCATAGAGGTTGGAATGAAAGCCAACAACGGAAGGGGGGAATAAAGGTAAGGAGAACGCCAAGAAAAGCAAAAGTTGTGGTCCAAATGTCAGGCACACCAAACAATTGATAGAATGTAAGGAAAGCAAGTCTGCTTGACCCTGATGCTAGGAACAATACCCTTGGGGGTCAAGAGCTTTTCTCACATTTTATTTATATTTTACTTTGGCCGCACAGGCACTTTGTTGCAGCAGCACAGGCTTCTCTGGTGGTGTGTGTTCCAGGGCATAGGTTCAAGAGTTGCGGGGTCTTATCCACTGGACCACCAGGGACATTCCCAAGAGCTGCTAACAGTGGTGCCTGATACAGAGTAATTTCAATGCTGTTTGGTTCAGCACTGAATAACATTTACCTGGTTATATAAAAGAACAGGCAACCCAACTGTGGTTACAACACAAGATGTAAATGGTAACGGTTCTGATGATAGTGTAAGAATAGGATTTAGAGAAATCAAGAGGAACGTTGGGCAAACAGTGCCGATAGCATCATATTCCTAACTGGGGAACGGAAAAATTTTTGTCAAAAGTTGATGAAGGGAAAACAAAAGTTAAAAATATATTACTTAAAATGTAAAGGGTAGCAAATAGAAGAAATAATGTAGTTATTAAACATAGGGAAAGTAGCTTGTAGTTTAAGCTCTCTTTTTTTCCTATTGTGGCATCAACAGTTAATTGCCTAAAGCTGGTAAGTTGAGAAATAAATGTATCAGCATAATATCTAGAGTTACAGAGTAGTAAATCCAGAATTTAAAAAAAAGGAGTTTGCCCAGAGAGTAGGATCTTGGGATGAATGTGGAATCTGTTGCTCTCTCCTGTAAATTCGTTCATTTTTATTTCTTGCCATTTGTCTTTATTACTGTTAAAAATTAAGGACTGAACTCGAAGATGGGCTAAATGGAGGTGACAGTTAAATTATTAATGTCATCTTCTAATTTAAGGCTTAATTTGGACAAACTTAAGAAGGCTGTGTTTTAAGTTAAGCAATAATAGTGTCCTTGTTCTAATGAAGCAGTGTTTCACATTTCCTGGGACAAAGTTGCATAGCTAGAGACAGAATCTTTAATCCTTGAGGAAATGAATTAGTGCCAAAAACAATGAAGCAAAGCTGCTATTGTCCTTAGAGTTTTAAAAGTACCCCAGTGCTGAGAACTTTTGGTTGCTGTATTAATAGTTATGCAGAAGTATACCGATTCTATTTGGGAGAGAACTTGACTATAGGAAACAGGAGTAAGGCTTACTTGAAGTTTGAAATAACTTTGTGATTAAATAGCATGATAGGGTCCTGAATCTTTGTGCCAAGAATTTTCATCTAGACTCCAAAGACCTGAATTTATGTTACTGCCACAGTTGTGTAGTTTGACATCCTATTTCACTATTTCAGATTTTGTTTCTCATCTTTAAAGATGATGTGGTTTTGCACATTTTGAGTTTTGTATCTTACAGGTAGGTTTCCAATATGTTAGAATCCCAAGGCGGTTTTTATGTCAGTACAGCTTGAAAACAGTGGAGGTGATCGCCCACTGGCCCTGTGGAAAGCAATTTGGGAAGTAATTTTTCTTATTCATTTTAGTGTCTAAAACAATCTAAGTTCAAACTCAGACTCTTGCCCTTCCTTGATTACGGTTTTTCTTTTGACCTGATAAGGGAATAGGTTTCTAGGACCTTGTTCTGTTCATTTCCACCATTTCCCTTTGAAGGCCGTAACTTTGAGGTCCCTTGATCCCTGTCACCCTGAATGTGAGTTGCTACCGTACTTCTGAATTCTCCTACTCATCCTGGGTGGGTCAGTGAGAAGAGCAGCCGCTGCTGCTTAAAGGAAAATGAACTGCCTGGCAGCTGCCGCCTGGGTCCTCGGAGTTGCTGTGGGCATCCAGGCAGTGCCCAGACTGCCTGCTGCTCACTAAAACCAGCTTCACAGGGGGCAAAAAAGTAGGATTTGAGCAGAAAGTGGATTTGGATGTGGCCCGAGTCTCCCCCCCAGATTCAAGCTGCCCCTCCTAGAGCTGCTCTCGCTGTGCTGTCCCGGGAGCTGGCTGGTTCCGATGGGCTTAGGCCGGTGCCCAGGTCCTAAAAGACTTAATTAGGAAGGAGAGGGGTTGCACCAGGTCAGTGTCATTGACTGGATACACACGGCTCTGTTTTCATTTCTTTGCCCTTGCCAGGCATAGCCTTAGCGAGTGGGTTGTGATCTTTTGTGATGAAGGCTGGTTCTAAGCAGAAATCAGAATTTACTTAGTTCCTGAACAGGCGAGGGCAACTTTGCCTTGAGGATTAAGACGCCTGCCACTTGTTGACTTTGATGCGGGGGAGAGGGGGGACCAGGTTCTTCCATCAAAGTGCTTCCTTACCTTTCCTATGACTGATACGATCTGACTGAGCTCCACCTGCCCTCCCCATTGTTTTCCTGATTTTCCTGTAAGTGTGGGTTTCATGGAATGGGGTGCAGTTAGAGCAGGGACCTGGGAGAAGGGACAGGGCTGGGAACACAGGAGGCAAAGTGACAACTAACACTTTTCCAGAGGTATGTTTCTCTCGTTTTTGTCAGGTCCTCTTTTCCTTCCGTGTTGTCCCCTCACCCCAAAATCTTCTATAGGAGCTTGGCATTTATAGCACAGGGGGAATTTCTGCTGCCACAGCTCCTTTAACTAGCCAGCAAACTGGAGTTGAAGGGCCAGTCTGTCGTGCTTGTGTGTTAGAGGGTCAGGGAAACTGGAAATCCGCAGGCACCCTGGAGGCAGAAGTCCTCCCAGGTAGCTGGGGGCGGGGCTGGGGCTGGGGCTGGGGTTGTGGCCGGAAGGACCTGGAGGGAGCAGCTTGACCTGAAGGATGGTCTATGTAAATAGAACAATCTCCGCAGCATTGTCAACAACAGGAAACCCGGAAGCACCTGTTGGGCTAAAGGGTCGGCGGAAGCCAGCCTGCTCGGCAGGTGCGCCTCTGTGGCCCTTTGCACCGGAACCTGGAGCTCCACAGACCAGGTTGCCCATCCCCAAACCCCTTCTGGTTGCATCGCCGATTCTTCTGCCTCCATTAACTCTGGCTCCTTCCCTTTGCACGTGCTATGCCCCTCACCGGGCCACTTCCAGCTCCTGACATCTCTAGGTGACACTTCCTTGGGGCAGATTTAGTGCCCTCTGGGCCGCTAAATTTAGTGCACTCTGCCCCGCCCTGGCAAGGCTTCTACCTCCCTGCAATTTAAAGATAATGGATCTAGCTTCCTCAGGGCCAGGGTTGGGCAGGGAGAGGGGGCAGTTCTTACTCATCCTAGGAGGCTCTTAAATGTTTGTGAAATGAATAAATGAACCAATGAGCAAGGGTCAACGGGAAATAACAAGCCCAGTACCTGCCTTTGGGGTAGCTTGCCAGGCTCCTTGGGCGGGGATGAGGAGAGGAAGTGGTCAGAGAAAGATACACTGTAATAACCTTGAAACTACTGGCCTGCTCTTTCCCGCCTTTCCCTTTACCTTTATAGGAAATCTCCTCTGGACCTTCACCCCACCCAGCTGCAAAAATGCTCCGCCTTCCCTCACCCTTTCTGAATTGGTCTTAAATCTGTCAGGAAAGGAAACCGCTCTTGTTTCAATGTTTCACTTGTGTAGGTTTTGCCCTTCCAGCTAGACTGTAAACACCTGAAAAATCCTGGGTTTTATTTCCTAGGAAGCAATTTAAAGGAATGGAGAGAACATGGCTCCAAAGTAGTTTTTTTTTCTTGACTCTCCGCTACCTATGAGACCTTATGGGCAGAGTACTTGCCCTCCTCCCGAAAGCCTCTGTTGGCTCATCTGTAGAGTCAGAGGCTGAACACATTTTCCAGTGCTTCCAGCACCCACATCCTGTCTTCTGACCCCAGCAGTTTGCTTATCCCTCCCAGTACCTGGACAGGGTTCCGACTTCACCCTTGCTGACTCATTAAACTCGTCCACTCACAGGGTCTAGGCTAGTTCACCTTGCAGCTCTTGGTCCCTGGAATCAAGCAAGGATGATGTTAACGAAATAGGTGTGGGAGAGGAGCCCTTGGCCTTGCTCTGCCCCGAAGTCCTGCCCAGTGTCCGTTCCAGTTCTGCACCTTGGCGTGTGCTCCTTCGTCATGTAAATGCTGGACGGATTGGAGGTAGCAGCTGATGGTGCTGCCATCAGAGGGGCTGGGGGGAAGGATGGTGCCAGGGCCCCGGGTTCACATGTGAGTGAGTCTGCCAGTGTTCTGTAAGGTCCGCTTCACTGGCTCTCCTTGGCAGAGTCTGGCACCCGTCTGTGTTTTCTCAGTGCATTTTTATTCCATTGTATCCACTGCACTGCATTGGTTTTAAAAGAAAATATGTTAAATCCTTTATTGGGATCATAGCAAAGACAAAAGCAGTGAGGCCTGTGTTGAGCTGGGAGAGGGCGGTGGTATTATTTGTCTTAGTTTTTGTTATTTGCATCTGAGAGTTGCGAGTTTCCTGAAGGCCAGGATTGGCTTTTCTGTTTTGGGAGTTGGCTGTTGGTTTGCATTTGTGTTCCTAGCCGTTTTTCCCAGCTCTAGCCTGGTTGCTCTTTCAGCTCGGTTTCTCTCTGTCCAGGTCTGGTGTCTGTCCTTTTCTCTTTGTTTCTTTTCTTTGTTGTCAGTTAGTTAGCCAGACCCCAAAGACTGTAAAACTGATGGTAATTAAAAGACATTAGAAGGCGATAGCACCCCACTCCAGTACTCTTGCCTGGAAAAATCCCATGGATGGAGGAGCCTGGAAGGCTGCAGTCCATGGGGTCGTGAAGAGTCAGACACGACTGAGCGACTTCCCTTTCACTTTTCACTTTCATGCATTGGAGAAGGCAATGGCAACCCACTCCAGTGTTCTTGCCTGGAGAATCCCAGGGACGGGGGAGCCTGGTGGGCTGCCGCTTCTGGGGTCGCACAGAGTTGGACATGACTGGAGCAGCTTAGTGGCAGCAGCACAGACGTTTCTACAAACAAGACATACAGATGGCCAATAAACACATGAAAAGATGCTCAAAATCAGTCATTACTAGAGAAATGCAAATCAAAACCACAATGAGATATCATCTCACACTTGTCAGAATGACCAGCATCAAAAAGTCTACAAACAATAAATGCTGGAGAGGGTGTGGAGAAGAGGAAACCTCTCTTGCACTGTTGGTGGGAATGTAAATTGATACAGTCACTATGGAAGACAGTATGGAGATTCCTTAAAAAACTAGGAATAAAACCACCATATGACCCAGCAATCCCACTCCTAGGCATAAACCCTGAGGAAACTGGGGCTGAAAAAGACACATGTATCCCATTGTTCATTGTAACACTATTTACAATAGCTAGAACATGGAAGCAACCTAGATGCCCATCAACAGATGAATGGATAAAGAAGTTGTACATATACACAATGGAATATTTCTCAGCCATAAAAAAGAATGCATTTGAGTCAATTCTGATGAGGTGGATGAACCTAGAACCTATCATACAGAGTGAAGTGAGTCAGAGAAAGATAAATACAGTATTCTAATGCACATACGAAATCTAGAAAGATGGTACTGAAGAATTTACTTACAGGGCAGCAGTGGAGAAACAGATATAGAGAATAGACTATGGACATGGGGAGAGGGGAGGAGAGGGCGAGATGTATGGAGAGAGTAACATGGAAACTTACATTACCACATGTAAAATAGGTAGCCAACGGGAATTTGCTGTATGGCTCAGGAAACTCAAAAGGGGCTCTGTATCAACTTAGAGGGATGGGATGGGGAGGGAGGTGGGAGGGAGGTTCAACAGGGAGGGGATATGTGTATACCCATGGCTGATTCATGTTGAGGTTTGACAGAAAACAATAAAATTCTGTAAAACAATTATCCTTCAAAAAAAAGGACATTAGCAAAAGAACACATCAAAAAGAGAGCGGGTTTTTAAAGATCCCATTGGCTGAGAAGCAGCTTTTAAGGATTGTGGGTTTAGCTTAGGAGCCTCTCTTACTGGAGATGGCAGGAACCCTGAGGTGGGAGGGGAGAGGGACATTGTGGTGCCCACTATAGAAGGTACTCTCAGACTGGATGAAAGAAGAGGAGCTTGTCAAGAGGACCAAGTGCCAGAAAGTGAGAATTGATGCAGAAAGAGGCTACAAAACAGTAATTCGGTCGAGGTGTATCTCGGGCAAAGATTTGGTTCCAAATCTATATTGTTAAAAGGCAAACGGAGGCATATTAAAAACTTGACAAGTTTATTTGAGCAGAAATCAGTGCAGACTTGGCAGTGTCGAACCAGCAGGAGCAGGGAAAGGCACAGAAAGTAAGGACAGGAAGGAAGCCAAGCGAGGAAATGATTCGATTGGCTTACCGTCTGGGTGCCTGTTTGTGATCGGCTGCCCTTGGNGAGCAGAAATCAGTGCAGACCTGGCAGTGTCGAACCAGCAGGAGCAGGGAAAGGCACAGAAAGTAAGGACAGGAAGGAAGCCAAGCGAGGAAATGATTCGATTGGCTTACCGTCTGGGTGCCTGTTTGTGATCGGCTGCCCTTGGGTTTGGTTTTGTAACCTTGAGATGTTTGCAGGCTGGGGTTTCAGTTTGCTTCCATAGGCTGCCGTAGCCTTAGACCTGCCTCAGTCCAGTGGCCACCTGGTTTAATTAACTAAACAGTATATAAACTGGAAACCCGGGGGATATTCAAAAATTACCTTTGAACCCTGCGCCCCTACCCTAAGAAGACAGTGTTAGAAACAGATGTAACAGATGTATCATCATTTCCGTTTAATGTGACCATTTTTCTCCCCCAGCGAGGGAGTGTGTGTTTTGTCTGAGTTCCTTGTGATGTCCTTGGCTTAGGTGTAGGGGGCAAGCTCTGTGGAAAGTGTCTTCTGAAACACCAGACTCCTGCGCAGCAGAGAGCTGCAGATACTGTGAGAGACGGGCGTATCTTTCCCCTGTTTCAACAACCCCTCTTCTTGTGCTTTACTTGCATCTTTGTTTGTGCGTCACAGGGCTCTGCCTTTGTTCTCCCTCACCACCTAAACTGGCAGAGATATTAGGCGGCTTTTGTACGAGAGAATAATTCCTGTATCTCTTCGCTCTGACTCTAAGTGTTAAATGCATATTCAGCTCAAATCTCCAAATTCTCTGTTTCGTCAACAGATTGCTCGTGGGGGCTCCCCGTGCCGTGGCCCTTCCACTGCAAAAGGCCAACAGAACAGGAGGCTTGTACAGCTGCGACATCACCTCCCGGGGGCCGTGCACGCGAATTGAATTTGATAACGACGGTGTGTTCTTTTGGACTTGCTCGGTGTTCCCTTGGCCAACTCAACCTGTATCCCGCTTGCCCTTTCCAAGAGGAAGGAGAGAGGGGGACAAGCATTTATTCTTGGAGAGAAGGCCTCTCTCAAGTGCCTGGGCCTTGACTGTTTCTTGCTTGCCCCGAAAACTTACTTTTTAAGTCACTTTGGCTGCCTTGTTTTTGGTGTCTCCCCAACCCTGGTTTCCAAACCAGTATGGTGCGTTGATGTTGCCACCTAGTGGTGTCTTGAGGTTCTACAGGAGACTGTTGAAAAATTGTTCAGAAAATTGAATGTATCCTGTACTCAGCAGCCAAAAGTTCTCATTTGCTGTTAAAATATTAGGGAGAAAGACTGTTAAATATAAGATCTCTCTAAAATGAGAGCTGGACAACATGGATAAAATTTTCCCTACTCTCTCAGATAGAGGCTTGTTTTGTATAGACCGTGTGGTAGGCAGAGCAATTAGTGTCCTAAGAAGCTGCAACCAAACCTAATTTGGCGTTCTTGGTCGACGCAGATTTGCAGCTTCATGTTATGTTCTTCTCTTGGTTTTTGTTTGTTTTTTAAATCTTTTTAGCAACAAGCTTTTTTTTAACTGGTTGGAAAATAATATGTGTTAATTGTGAGAAATCTGTAAATGACGTTGAACTATAAAGAAAAAAAACCCAAACCCACCGATAATGTAGAGGTAATCCCTATTTATTTAACATTTTGGCATTTTTCCTTTTGCCTACCTAAAGTTGTTTAATTTTGATGTTTTCGTAATGATTCAAAATTGAAAATCATGCCTGCCTTCTCATTAAGGAAGGCAAAATTTTGGATGTAGGGTTATACAGTAGGCTTAAATTGATACTGAAGAGCACACGGTGAGATTTTTGGTCTCCCTCTCCTTTTGGGAAGGAGGAGGTAAAAATAAATATACCATTTTCCTTTTTTTTTTTTTAATCAATAGAAAGATAGAAAGTGGATCTGAGGTCTTGTTTTCCCATCTCCAGTAAAGAAAAGCAAAGTTCATGCTATTATGTAACAAATTTGAGGGTATGTAGAGAAGTAACTCCCTTTTTGTTAGTTCGGATGCCAGAGAAGGTGAAGGGCCACCAGGTAGAATTATATCTTTTATGTAAAGAATTTGGTGAAACATTCATACCAATAACCACTCACCTGTTTTCTTAATTTACGGATTGAGTAACTGCACTTACTAAGTACTTAGACTTGGAGTCAAGGCAGTTTAGAAGCTGTGTCTTACATCTTTGCTCATTAATTGGCTCATGGCATGTTACAGTAGCTTTGAAGTCGTAGCTCTGTGTGTGTGTGGTGTCTCTTTGTGTGTGTGTGACCTATGCTGAAGTCGTAGCTCTCTGTGTGTGTGTGTGACCTATGCTGCTTTCTCCACAGCTGACCCTTCATCGGAAAGCAAGGAAGATCAGTGGATGGGAGTCACTGTCCAAAGCCAGGGTCCAGGCGGCAAAGTTGTGGTAAGTATAGAGAGATGCGTCCATTCCACGCTGAGTGCCTGCTGCTGCTGTTAAGTTGCTTCCGTCGTGTCCGACTCTGTGCGACCCCATAGACGGCAGCCCACCTGGCTCCCCCGTCCCTGGGATTCTTCAGGCAAGAACGCTGGAGTGGGTTGCCATTTCCTTCTTTAATGCATGAAAGTGAAGTTGCTCAGTCAGGTCCGACAGCTCTATAAGCTGCTTTTCCTTAGAACGTTTAGATCCAAAAAACTTACTTAAAAGCCTTTACTGAATGTCCCTACTGCTTTAGGTGGTCTTGAAAAACCAAAGCGAAACCTTACATGATTTTTGTCCTAGGAACTATGCAGCTATTATAGATGAGTCACAAAAATACGGGAATGGTCATGCAAAGTAAGGATCAGATCATTTTAAACTCTTTATTTTCTGGGCTACTTCAGATAGAAGTAGTAGCTGAGAAAAAAGGGTTGTTCGATGGAATGTGTTAGGTGGCCTTGGAGGTGCCAGACTGGATCACGATGATCTTTCTGTCTCTTTCAAAATCTGGTTGCTGTAACAAATTTATGTAGAATTTTGAGAAAAATGAGAATTTTACCAAGTATTGAATTTTTACATCTAAGGAGATACATTATAGGATATTGACTTGGACATTGTATTTTCAGCCTGTGTTATATGGAGGGTCGCCATGAATACCCATATGTGAAAATTAGAGTTTATTTAGTCTCTCCCGGCAGTATGATTTTTCTTTGCCTTTTAAAATAAACTTAATCTCAGAGTTTAAAGGATAAGTTAAGATAGGATTGATCATGAGGAAATAGTATGGATAAAAGGAAAATGCCTTTGTTGTAGCCCAATTCTTGGGAAAATATGTCCATGATTTCTCTCCTCTGGAACATGTTCCTTCTCTTCGTGAACATACTGATATGAAGGTTTATGTAGCCACTAAAAGCCAATTAAATTGAGAAGATGAGATAAGGTGTTTCCCCTTGTTTATGTGACAGGTAAATTTACAAATAAATTGCCTGTGAATTGCAGATTGTTGTTGTTTAAACACTGAGTCACGTGTGTGTGCATGTCTGCCAAGTTGCTTCAGTCATGTGCGACCCTATGGATTGTAGCCCGCCAGGCTCCTCTGTCCATGGAATTCTCCAGGCAAGAATACTAGAGTGGGTTGCCATGCTCTCCAGGGAATCCTCCTGACCCAGGGATCAAACCTGCGTCTCTTATGTTTCCTGCACTAGCAGGCAGGTTCTTTACCACTGGTGCCACCTGGGAAGTCCCACTAAGTCACATCCGACTCTTTTGCACCCGCACGAACTGTAGCCTGCTAGGTTCCTCTGTCCATGGCATTTCCCAGGCAAGAATACTGGAGTGGGTTACCATTTCCTTCTCCAGGGGATTACAGATTGGCCTTCAATATTTAGATTGCAGCATTATTCTCTGGGTGACGATAAGACAGAAGTCCTGTGCTAGATAATGGTCTCCTTGCAACTTTGGGGAATATTTGCTGCTTTTCTGACCTCTTCTCAGGGTGAGGACACATTTAACATCCCGTTTAGAATTAACCTCTTGATTGTTGACAATTTCATTGGTTTGTAATGAAAAACTTCAGGTTTGTCAACACATGTGGGCTACTTTATTCATCTGCTTGCAGACGTGTGCTCATCGATATGAAAAAAGACAACATGTTAATACGAAGCAGGAATCCCGAGACATCTTTGGAAGGTGCTACGTCCTAAGTCAGAATCTCAGGATTGAAGATGATATGGATGGAGGAGACTGGAGTTTTTGTGATGGCCGATTGAGGGGTCATGAAAAATTTGGTTCTTGCCAGCAAGGTGTAGCAGCTACTTTTACTAAAGACTTCCATTACATTGCGTTTGGAGCCCCAGGCACTTATAACTGGAAAGGTATGCCGTATATTTATAGAAATGGAGATTAGAATGATTGTATAATTTCTGCCTATGCACCATGATTTAGTACATTTTAAGATAAAACAGAAAGTATCATAAGGCATTTTTATATTATAGAAGTAGAGTAGGATTATTAAAATATCTTAATTTTGATTTTTAAAAACAGTAGTCAAAATGTATGTTCTAAGATTTTTTTTCCCCTCTGCCAGCAATTTACATTCATATAACTAATTAACTTCCTTTTGTAAAAATATAGTTAGCATTAGTTTTTGCTGTTTTGTATTTGCTTGTGTCATTACATTGAAAGTTTTAATTTTAACATAGGGATCTGAAAACTGAGAAGAATTGAGTGGTGTTGTATACAAATAATATTGTATTGATACAGGCATTTCTTTAGTCATGTATTACTTGGGCTATGTTTTGCTAATAAAGCAGGGTAGTTAGAAAGATAAGAAATTAGGAAATTTTGAGATGATCGCAGATAACTTGTGNATCTGAAAACTGAGAAGAATTGAGTGGTGTTGTATACAAATAATATTGTATTGATACAGGCATTTCTTTAGTCATGTATTACTTGGGCTATGTTTTGCTAATAAAGCAGGGTAGTTAGAAAGATAAGAAATTAGGAAATTTTGAGATGATTGCAGATAACTTGTGGAAAGGTTGCTGAGTGATATTGTTTAAATCATTTCAAGATGTAGGTGAAGGGCAAGGCATCACATTTTTTGCCTGGAGGAACATAATCAGTGCCCCCGTAATAACAGTTCAACTTCTGAAGAAATTAAGCAGGTGCAGGAAACCACCCTATTATAAAGGACAATTTACCTGATTCTAATTCATAGCGAAGAGAAATACATCTGATTCAGAAATAAAAGATTTTGGGGGGAGAAATTTATTGTAATAAATCCTATGTTCTAACATTTTCTATAGTCAGAAAAATCTTGGGAAAATTGTTCATTCAAAAATCTGCAAGTTTTGATTTCTGTTAGGAATGGTCCTTGAACACCTTCCTGGGTATGTCATTCATAGCAACCTTTGGGAATAATTTCCTTAGGCTACCTACCCTCAGGTGAATCTTCCACACAGCAGCATTTGTTAGGTTATCTTGACCTAATAACACATGGAATTTAGAAATAGTTTTATTTTAGCAAGAGATGGCATACATGGTAAAACAAAATAAAAACACTCACCAATTATGTATGTTTTAATTTCTGGGAAATACATCTTGCCCGCTTTGTAAATGCTGACTTAAAAGTGTTACCACTTAAAAAAAATCATATAGTGGACTTACTACGTGAGATATTCTCTTTTCAATGATTAGGTCTGAAAGGTTTTTGAAGATTTAAAATCTCTGGTTAAAAATGATTGGAAGAAAATATCAAAATACTAATCTTGCTTTCACACCACAGTAAAGAAGGTAAATTGATTTAGGATTATAGAAAATGTAAAATATATCAGGTTCATATAATTAGAGAGTTTTCTGTAGGTTTAGTTAATTAAGCATTCCATTTTCCATCTATAATTCCATTTTCATGGCATTNTTTCACACCATAGTAAAGAAGGTAAATTGATTTAGGATTGTAGAAAATGTAAAATATATCAGGTTCATATAATTAGAGAGTTTTCTGTAGGTTTAGTTAATTAAGCATTCCATTTTCCATCTATAATTCCATTTTCATGGCATTATAAAGATAATTCATGAAAACACGTGGACATTTTTTTAATTACTAGAACAGTTTTGTTTGATGTAAAAATCTACACAAACAGGATTTTTTAACTTTAATAACCTCAAAAGTCACCTTCTGCCTTTTGTCCCTCCAAACTTTTCTTTCTGAACTTAATGATAACATCAGGAGTGTTTATTAGAACCCTCTATTTTATTTTCTTTCATCTTCATTTTTTTTTTCTTTTTTACCATTTCATTCTTTTAGGGATTGTTCGTGTAGAGCAAAAGAATAACACTTTTTTTGACATGAACATCTTTGAAGATGGGCCTTATGAAGTTGGTGGAGAGACTGATCATGATGAAAGTCTAGTTCCTGTTCCTGCTAACAGTTACTTAGGTAGGCGCGAGAGTAGATGACGTGCCTGCCTCCTAGATGCCTCTGTGTGACACTGCTGTCACAGGACCCTGGACTGCGAGGCTGAGAAAGGGCCAGACTGGGGCTGGGGGCCTGTGGCTGCATTAAGTGGGATTTAGAGCTTGGTGATCCCTGAGGTATTCTGACTGATCCTTGGAGTATCTGACCCGAGCTGCCTCAAAGCAGGAGGAAACCTCCCGTCTCCTAAAGTCTTCTGTCCTGCGTGGAGGTCTGGTTCCGGAGCTAATGTCCACTTCTGTAACCCGCACCAGGCGGTCCATGCAGCAGGCACAGTGCGTGGTTGTAAGCAGGAGGCTGAGATGTGGTCCCTCTCCCTTCAGTGTCTCTTTTTGGAGAGATAGATACTCTTGAAGAACTGCGTGTATGAAGTTACTCTTAAGTGGCAGGTCAAGACCTCCAGGTCCATCCTCTGTGACTGCCCTTCTCCAGGGTTGGCCTTGCTTCTGGATTGTCACAAGGCCCCTGGCAGGTGGCATGGGGGCTTTCCAGCCGAGCCAGAGCCGCAGTGCTAAAGCAGCTCCGAGGACACCCAGATTGTGGGCTAAGTGCCAATGCCTTAACTCCCGATGCTTGTTTGCGTTACTAATGGGTGTCCTAAATTATTCATGGGCATTATGGTAATTACACAAAGGCTTTTAAAAGCTTCAATTCTTGGTATGAGTTGACATAAAGAATAATTACTGTGTAATTCTTGGAAAAAAATGTAAAAAAATCTACTAAATCTAAATAGTATCCTATTCTTTTTAAAAAATAGAGAAGTACCCTATGCTTGAGATCTTACTAGAACAATGGAAGGTTAAAAAGGGGGGAAAATGGGTGTAGATCTAAAAATAATTCTAAACAAGTTATTAGTAAACATATTCTTTAAAAATTGTTCTAATTATATAGACATGTATGAACAATACTGTTAATTAAAAAAACTCTTCAGAAACTCCCCCACCCCTCAATTAAAAACTTGATGCGAAGACATAGAATGCAGAAAACTTACCACTTGTTAAGCACCTACTGTATGCTATAAATCATAACACTATTACTTACTGCTTTATAGGTTTTATTTGTTCTTTCCAACTATATTATAAAATAAGCATTATTTTCCTTTTGCTGGTGGGCAAAAAATTCCCTGTGACTGAGGGAAATTTCCTAGTCCAAGGTCACACAATTAATAATCCCCCAGCCAAGGGAAGAAATGCTCATGAAAATGATTGGGACAGGGTGGGAAGCAGCTGGGTATGTGAATGCTGTCAGTGGCTTTGCAGGACAGGAGGGGAACACAGGGCTGAGTGGTTTGCTGTCTCAATTATTAAATAGGATTTTCCAGGGTAAAATTATTTTCAAGGTAAATATTAATACTATCAATAAACCAATATTTTATTTGAATAAATTTTAACAGAAAACCGATTCAGATGAGTTACTTAGGGATTAGTTTATGCCATTTCAGTTTAATGGCTCCGGTCAAGAAGCCAGCACTTTCGTGCCCATGGATTTTGTCTTAGTGTCTACTGGAACATGTGAAACTATTAAACTTTTTTTATTAAACACACTTGCCACTTTCAGAATGGATTTCCTTAAAAGAGGGTGCTGGGTTGGGGTATTTCTACTGTTACATTTTGGCTGTCTGTGCATCTGTCATTTCAAAAAAGTCAGCAGGTTTTAGGAGGAAAATGATCTGCGTGAGGTTTGGAAGCTGGCAAAGAGGGTGGCTTGCCGGATGCAGCGGTGGCCTCATCATTGCGAGCACGGCAGTAGCCAGTGTGCCTCTTACCAAGCGTAATTGCTTTTTCTTCAATCTCTTCCGTCCCGTGCATGTGTACAGGCCTGCTGTTTTTGACCAGCGTTTCCTATACAGATCCCGATCAGTTTGTTTATAAAACACAGCCTCCCAGGGAGCAGCCCGACACATCCCCTGATGTGATGATGAATAGCTACCTAGGTTTGTGACCTCTGAGATGACAAATAAATGGTCTTGGTCATGGTCATTTAAGGATTTTTTTTTTTTTTTTGATCCATACAGAGCATAAATCTTTTTATTTTCTATTTCATGTCATGTGAAGCACACATAAAAAGCATGCCGTGGTTGAGGCTCTGCAGCCAGAATGGCTTCCAGAGCTGGATTCAATTGTGTTTCCTTTCTAAACTTGTAGCTCAGCCTGTTTTTCAACTCGCTTCACAATTTGAGAACTGCAACAGTAGTGGTGATGCTTTTTGTAAACAAAACCCAATTAAAAGGGTGAGCTTATAGTATTCTGCATCTGCCTCGTCTTCACATTGGAAGATTTGCTTTATTTGGACAATTTTGATGTGTGGACATTTGTGTCTGCTTGCCATTTAACCTCAGTTGGTAATCTGACATCCTGCCTGATGCTTTATAATGAGGTTTCTCATGTTTTTCTGCCCTCCAAACAAGTGTGTAATTGATACAGATGACAGCTTGCTCACCTCTATTGTTTACGCTAGGTTCTCAAATCTCATCAGTCATGGTTTTGTTTGCATGTTTCTGTCTGAGAACTAAGTTGGCCCTAAGGAGTAAAATGCTGGCTCTGGTATATTGATGTTGTTAGCATCTTTTATTGCCTGATGACCAAAGAGATTGATGAATATAGAAGTTACTAATCACTGCATTATAGCAAGACCCATAGGCACTCAATTATGCTATGTCAGGTTGCATCTTGGTATACAAGATGTAACTTTCCCTTGATAATTTAGTATCTAGCTTGATCTCCTTTTACAGCAGTTTCAGTGTTGGAATGGAGTTTGAACTGATTCTTAAGTAGCATGTATGCTTCATGATTGAAGTTACACAAATGCTAACTAGCACAGGTGCTTTTCTTTAAATACCTTAACAGGGAAATACCTACTATTTTGTGCTTGAGTCAGATCTCTTGGTTCTGTAATTCTTATCATAGATATGATAGCTGGTGGGGAAGGTCGGAAGGAGAGTGATGGGAAACGAAAGGTAGTGATGAAGTAACCAGTGTTCGATACCTCCTGAAAAACAGAGTTGATAAGTACCATGTTTTGTTTTTCTAGGCTTTTCTTTGGACTCAGGGAAAGGTATTGTTTCCAAAGATGAGATCACTTTTGTATCTGGTGCTCCTAGAGCCAATCATAGTGGAGCTGTGGTTTTGCTTAAAAGAGACCTGAAGTCTGCACACCTTCTCCCTGAGCACATATTTGATGGGGAAGGGCTGGCTTCTTCATTTGGCTATGACGTGGCAGTGGTGGACCTCAACAAAGATGGGTAAGAGCCTCTGAGGTTATTTTCCATTTGCAAAGAACTCATTGCTGCTCTCTGGCTTCTGTAGGTGTTGAGAGGAAATACCCTTCCAGGTTGTTGATGGAAAGAATATTTCTGCTGCCAAATTTTTACCATCCCATCAGTCTTCCTCACTTACATTTTGGTAGCAGACATTCATTACCCTCCCTAGGATGTAGGATTACATTTTCAGTCTTCAGTTTTTACTATGTCCTAGGATCATGGATCTGTGAGAATTAAAATTTAACTTAAAAAAAAAAAAATGACACCTACGTGGTTCTGTTCTGTGGTTTCTTAAGGGGATTTTGGAGCAGCCAGAATGTCCTCTTGAAAGTAGGGATTGGTGACAAAGTTGATACAAAGGTCTCTGGTTGGTGGTGCCAATCTGGGTTTTTCGTAGAAGGTCAAAAGTGGAAGGGAGTGGAATCTTTACTGGGAGTCTCTCTGCACTATAGATGTAACTTAGAAACTGGCTTCAAATTCTTACAGTTGATGTTTTCCTTTGGGTGTTATTAGAGGCTACCTAGTTTTTTTAAAAAAAATACTTCAGTTGATGAGAGATAAATTCCAGATTTGAGGTCCTTTTTGTCATATCTCTTTGTGTCCTTAGTACCCATTCATGTGGAATTCTCCCTAAGCTTGCTG
>SJYV01014911.1:463401-480136 GCA_006410875.1 Neotragus pygmaeus
AAAAAAATACTTCAGTTGATGAGAGATAAATTCCAGATTTGAGGTCCTTTTTGTCATATCTCTTTGTGTCCTTAGTACCCGTTCATGTGGAATTCTCCCTAAGCTTGCTGATGTTTTGGCCAGTGGTTCACAGTTCTTCCCCTCATTATGTTTTCAGGTGGCAAGATATAGTTATTGGAGCCCCACAGTATTTTGATAGAAGTGGAGAAGTTGGAGGTGCAGCATATGTCTACATTAACCAGCAAGGCAGATGGAATAATGTCAAGCCAATTCGTCTTAATGGAACCAAAGATTCTATGTTTGGCATTGCAGTCAAAAATATTGGTGATATTAATCAAGATGGCTACCCAGGTAGACAAATAGATTGTGAAATGGTCATGATTTATAAATTATGTGATTGTCTAAAATAGTGAGTGCTCATGATCTATTTTAAAACATTGTATTGGAATGCTTTTAAAATGTGACGTTTGTTAAAACGTGGTGTTGTTAACAGATATTGCAGTTGGAGCACCCTATGATGGTAAGGGGAAGGTTTTTATCTATCATGGATCTGCGAATGGAATAAATACCAAACCAACACAGGTAACCAGATAACTTGGATTTCTACAGTTAAGGTCTCAGTAGTTTTCTTTCCAATGGATTGTTTACATTTATGTGAATTTTCACCCTAATCATGTGTTACTTACAAGTCTAAAATAGTATGAACTTTGGTTTTATAAAAAATGTATTAGAAGATAGCTGGTAAACAGATTTAAATGCAATGAGCTGCTTGTTTTAAATTGTAAAATTTCTTTGGTAAATTAAGAATCAAACTAAGCCAAAGGAAAAGACTCTTCTACCCTGACAGCATAAAGAGATGGAATGTGATATATTTCCTCTAGTAGCATATTAAGAAGGGATGAAACTGGACAGACATAAGAGATGATTGTAATTGCATAGAGAATCAGATACCGAAATCTAAAAATTGCTTTAGAGGAAAAGAAGACATTTGGAGGGCAGGAAGAGAAGTTTGGTTTGAAATACACTGATTGACTTAATATGGTACATAAGGTTATCAAAAATTCTCTTCTGTCTTTTGAGATACACCATAAATCATGTAACTTTTGTGAAAATAAAATGCATGGCATGTTTGATCATGTGTATACTTATTTATAATTCAGTTGTGATTTAATATAATTTGTAAGTAAACTCTTTAACTTCAGTTCAAAAGAGACTTATCTTCAAAGCATAAATGAAAGACTTATTTTAGTAGCCAGGTGTCCGTTCTGATGCCCTGTTCCTTTCAGGTTCTTGAGGGTAAATCACCTTTTTTTGGATATTCAATTGCGGGAAACATGGATCTTGATAGAAATTCCTATCCTGATGTTGCTGTTGGTTCCCTCTCAGATTCGGTAACTATTTTCAGGTGTGTAATCTCTGGCTTTAAGCTTGTTTGGTAAATCTACTTACACTGGAGTTGGGGTTTTTTTTTGGCCTTTTGAATTGAAATTTGTAACAACTGTACTTCAAAGGCAAAGTCTTGTATGAGTTTTGAATATTTTTTTCTCTTGAGAGTAGTACAACAATGTAATAAAAACCTATTATGTGAAGTCTTGGTATAATTTTGAACTAATTTTTTAAAAAGGTCAGAACTGGTGGAAATTTTTTACCTTTACATTTATAAAAACTGAAACAAAGAATTTGACCGTATAAAGAATTTAAAGAAGGAAATGAACATACTGTGTTTTACCATCCATTAAGAAACTCCAAAATTTTGGTTTATATCCTTCTAGGTTTTTTTCCTGTGAATGTACATGTATGTTTAACAAAATTGAGATTATACTGTACATATCGTTTTGTAACCTGGTTTTGCTGGTTTGTAATGAATAGTGGCCTTTTTCTGTGAGTATAATGCAGAGTGGGTTATTTCCTTGTCTTTGAGTACTTTTCTGAAATGAAGTTAACCGTTGCCCGAGACATCACATGGGTCATGTGTTTATTTAACAACTTTTGGGTTGTTTATTTTGGGTCATAGTTTATTTAACAACTGCCATACTGTCATACTGTCATTGGACAGTTAGGTTGCTTTCCACGTTTGGTGGTTTACTTCCTTGATACACAAAGCTGGTGAGCATCCTTACTTTTCTTCATGTCCTAGATTATTTCCTTATGATAACTTCCTAAAAGTGAGTGGCGAAGTTGAAGGGCATGTGTGTTTTAGGACTTGTGATTCCTTCAACCAAAATGATCTCCAGAAAGGCTGCAGCGATTTGCCCATCAGCTGTGTCTCAGTGGCCTTATCCCAACAATTCCATCACTGCTGGAAATTGTCAGGAAAAATCGTGCAAAACGTTTTGTTTTTTTTTTTAATTTAAAAAGTAGCACATTCTGGTTTTTTAAAAAAAGGTTAATACAGAATTGCAGTTAAGTGCAAGTTTTCCAATATTCTTTCCTTCCATCAAACAACTTTTAATAGTTTTGAGTCTCTCTCCACTTCTAGGGTATCATCAAACAGCCATACTGTACCTGCTGTTTTCTATTCTGGTTTGTAAAAATTAACCTCTTCCATTTTCTCTCATTGTTAATACAGATATATCAATCTTATTCTTTTTAAAAGCTCAATGTTATTCCATAATATGCATTTAATGAGTCCTTGGTTGATGGAATTTTTAGATAGTCTGTGACTTTTAACTATTATAAACAGTGTGTTAGATGGTATATTGTGTATATATCTCCATGTAATGGATTTTTTAAAAGAAAAGTTCCTAGAAATAGAATTGCTGGGATCAAGGTTAGCACATTTTTGTTTTCATCATGTGTGTGTATGCATACTCAGTCAGTCTCCGACTCCAACCACATGGACTGCAGCCTGCCAGGCTCCTCTGTCCATGGAATTTCCAAGGCAAGAATACTGGAGTGAGTAGCCATTTCCTCCTCCAGAGGATTTTCCTGACCCAGAGATTGAACTCTCATCTCCTGCGTTGGCAGCTAGATGGATTCTTTACCACTGAGCCACCTGGGAAACCCTTACATATACCCACAGAAAAGTTGTAGCAATTTATGTTCACAGCAGCAACCTATCAGAGGGCCCATTTTCTCACACCTTTACCATCCCAACAGGATGAATCTATTTAATTTTTGCCACTGTGGTGTGATCTCATCTTTTGATTGAATTTGCAATTCTTTGATCATTGGTGAAAATGAACCATTTGGGTTTTGTTTGTTTGTTTTTTAAAAAAACTATTTGGCTTTATAGTCATTTTTATCTAAAGAATCTCTTCAAAGAAATGGGCAGTGATGTACAGCGAAACCCTAAATGAAAAATAATCTGTATGTCATGTGTACACTTGGTACCGCCGTTGCTCTGTATTCTTCTGGAAGGATGCCAAGCATAGATGTAGCCTCTGTATCTAAAAGAGTATCCTAACCAAAACCCCTGGGGATAATAAACTGACACCAGGATACTTTTGAAGATAATACTACTTTAAAAAAAGACAGAATATACTGTGCATTTATATAACGTGGTATAAAATACTATAGAAAAATAGTCTTCTAGTTAAATGGCAAGATCTATGAAAGTCATTTTATGAGAAAGCTAAGAACCAGAAGAGACATTACAGATGGCAAAAGTGGGAGACATGAAAGTAAGTGGAGAAAAATGTATCTGGAATATTAGGCCATAGGAAGAAGTTAAAAAAAAAAGTTTGAATGAATGTCTGTTACTGCCTTTATATGCCTGTTTCTCTCTGTTCATGTGTTAGGTATTAACCGTAAAATAGTCAACATTTTTAAAAGGTAGAAGAGTATAGTATAACATTTGATTACTTTAGCAGTTTCCATCAAAAAGCAATTTGAACTTCTAGTTGGAGATACATACCTCTGGTGTCAAGAAGACTTGAATTCCTGTAATAAAATTTGGTTACCAAGACTTCCCCAGGAGATAACCTGTCTTTAGCTAGTTAAATATTTGTATCTGTATGTAATCGATATTTTCATACCCTTACTTTCCTGTCCCCATAAGTAGGTTGACTGTGAATCCTGTATGCGTGTTCCTTCTTTCCTCATAGATAGTATGAAAGTGAATTTCAAAAGCCTTTGCTAATAACTTTCCTATTTTACAAATAAGAAAAAGAGAGGCCCAAGACTTGCCTGTGCTTTTGAGCCTGGATCCTGTGAGAGCAGGGCATGGTACTGAATCTTCCCAATGTCAGTCTCCACTAAATCATGCTAGTACTATGATACTTAATAAGTAAATGCCAATTAAACACAAAACAGCTGAGCAGTAGGGTTTGCTTTAAGTGTTAAGAGGCATTTTTACGATTCCATATATAATGTGCTCTGAAAATTGTGTATATTGTATGTTTAAAAACAGGATTTAGGCAGAGGTGTGTGTTAAAATATTTTGAAATGTATGCAGCACCAAAGCCTTAATACTATTATATGTAAAACACTCTAGCATCTGTAGCAACTGGTATTAAAACACTTATGAACTTTTTGCCTTCTAAATATGTGCTCAAAACTTTAGAAACATACCTACAGGCATACCTCATTTTATTGCACTTTGTTTTACAGTACTTCACAGATACTGTGGGAGTTTTTTGTTTGTTTTTTTAAAAAATTGAAGGCTTGTGGCAAGGTGTCATTTTCCCAACATGTGTTTACTTCATGTCTCTCTGTCACATTTTGGTAATTTTTGTAACATTTTCCATTTATTATTACTTTAAATTATGGTGATCTTGGATATACTGCTATGAATTCCTGAAGGCCCAGATGCTGATTAGCATTTTTTTTAAGCAATAAAGTATTTTTTAATTAAGGCAAGTACATTGTTTAGACATAATTCCCTTGCAACTTAATAGACTACAGTATACTGAAAACATAACTTACAGGAAACCAGAAAATTCAAGTGACTCCTTTATTGCAGTCTTTGTTTATTGCTGTGGTCTGCAACCAGACCTACAGTATCTCCAATGTAAAATAACAATAGAAAGATAAACAGTTAAGATAAAGGGGAATGAAGGAAATGTGCGCATCATTTGCTGTTTTATTGGCTCTTGCCTTCCCTGTGAAGGTGCTCACTCTCTGTCTGGCCTACAGACAGACTGATTCCAGAAGTTCAGACTAGCTCTTAGGAATGTGGAACACTATTCTCCAGGATGGCTGGGTTTACCACAAACCCACCAAAGTTGGCGTGACTGAATCCCTGTGGTAATGGAACCATAGAAGCCACTCTGAGTTGATGTGGGGAGCGACAGAGGCGAGAGGTGTACCGTCTGCCCAGCCCTTTCGCACCCCAGCCACCACACCCTTGCATTGCTGCGGCGGTGGTGCAGGGGTCGAGCCATAGGCCCTTGGTGACCCCTTTGGCTGTGGCGGGTAGGGAAGAATATATAAGGGAGAAAGATGATGTTTTTGCATGGTAAGAAGGGCTAAAGGTGTAGGATTCTGCTGCTTGTGTGTCCGTGAGGTTGGGTTAAGGCAGAGATAGGAAAGGATAAAGGATTCTAGGCTTTGCTTATAGAGATATTGTAGGGGTAGGAAAGTTGTGGTCAGTACTGGCAAGCACGTGAGGTTGGAGATAGCAGAGTCCCAGGGCGGATAGGAAGCTCAGATATTGTAAGATGGGGACCTGTAAGGTCAGGACTTGCCTACATTACTAAAATTCACATATGTGTAGAAATCCTGGTGGTGAGCACCCCAGGTGTTAGAAGTATGTTGGTATAACCTTTTTGGAGCTTTTTTTGGAGGGAGGGGGGGTGGCAAGATTACCTAGAATTTAAAATGCATATATTGTTTGACTCAGAAATTCTGCTTAAGAATTTATCCTACAGATAAACAGATGTATGAACTTAGGACACATACATGTACATAGATGGATATGCAAGGATGTTTGTCAGCTGAGAGCCTTACAAAATTATAAATGTCCACTGATTAAGGGACTGGTTGAATAAATGATGTTCCATTGGTAGGTGCAACACCACCAGCTGTAAGAAACAGCTAGATTTGTGCGTAGAGACATGAGAAGACCTCTGAAATGTGAATGAGAAAAAGCAACATGCAGACCAATAAGCATGAAAAACTCGCACTTAAAAAGAAATGCTTTTTTTATATTTAATTTTAAATAGTATTTTTAATTGAACCAGAGTGATATGTCTGGAAGGACATGCAAAGCTCCTTGAGAGTTCAGGTANTGTGTGGATTTGTTTCAGTCTTGTTCCATTGATCTGTACGTCTGTTTATCTGTCTGTACAATGCTGTCTTGAATACCATAGCTTTGCAGTATAGTTTGAGATCAGGGACTATGATACTTCAGCTTTGTTCTTTTTCCTCAGAATTACTTTGGCTATTTGGGTAATTTTTTGGTTCCATATAGATTTTAGAAAAAAATTTTTTTCTGCCTCTGTGAACACTGTCTTTGGAATTTTGATAAAGATTACACTGAATCTGTAGGTTTCTTTAGGTAATAAGGACATTTTAACAATACCAGGTCTTCCAATACATGAACTCAGGATATTTCTCTATTTGTTTGCATCATCTTCAGTTTCTTTCAACAATGTCTTATAGTTTTCAGTGTACCGATCTTTTATCTCCTTGGTTAAACTTGTTCCTAGATATTTTTTTCTTGTTGCAATTGTAAGTGAGATTATTTTTCTTAATTTCTCTTGCAGTTAGTTCGTTATTAGCACATAGAAAGGGAGCAGATTTTGTATACTGATTTTGTACCCTGAAACTTTACTGTATTCATTTATTATCTCTAATACTTTTTTGTGGAGTCTTTAGGGTTATATACATGCATACATATATATGCATAGATAAACAATCATGTCATCTGTGAATGACACTTCCTCTGTTTCCAGTATAAATGCTTTTTCTTTCTTTCTATTGCCTAATTGCTCTGGCTAGGATTTCTAATATTGCATTGACTAAGAGTGATAAAAGTGAGCACCCTTGTCTTTTCTTGCTCTTAGAGGGATAGCTTTCAGCATTTCACCATTGAATGTGCTGTTAGCCCTGGGTTTGTTTTGTATGTCATTTATTATGGTAATGTAAGTTCCATCTCTATCATTTTATTGAGNCATTAGAAAAGACCCTGATGCTGGGAAAGATGGAGGGCCGGAGGAGAAGGGGACGACAGGATGGGATGGCTGGATGGCATCACCAACTCAGTGGACCTGAGTTTGAGCAAGCTCTGGGAGTTGGTGATGGACAGGGAGGCCTGGCGTGCTGCAGTCCATGGGGTTGCAAAGAGCTGGACACAACTGATGACTGAGCAGCAACAACACAGAAGCCGTGCTGAGGCTGAGCACTGTCTCGGCCACCTCTGTTCCTGCAGCAGCCAGAGCCGTGGGGAGAGTTGGCTTCCTGGGTGTGAATTGGAATGGACTGTGCCTGAGCAAACATGAAAGGCTGTGAGCCTACCTGCTCCTTCCCCCTGAAGCAGCACACAGACACCCCGTCCAGACTAATCTGTTTGGGCTCCACAGTGCACTGCTGCAGGTGCTTAGATGCTGGGAGGCTCCACTCTCAGGAAGGAGGCTTGAGCTGGGATCCCCAGCACAGGAGAGATGCAGGCCGGCTGAATTTTGCCTTGAAATTCCTCGAGGCCTTGATGCCACACCGGCCTCTTGTCCCAGCCAGACCTGGCACACCGTAGACCCCCTCAAGGGGTTCCACCCGGGGCACCGAGCCTGGCTGTGTTGACCCCACCTTCGTTGAGCAGCGGGACCCAAGCCTGCCCAGTCTCCAGGGATGGGACAGCACCCCTTGTCTGGGAGGTCGGAGACGAGCAAGGAGGCGCTGCTTTTCCTTACCATCTTGCCGACGCTCTCTTGTAGCTGATTTGCCCTGTTGTGGTGGCTGGCAGAGGACAGCCCCTGGTTCAGGTGTTATGTTATCTATGGGCTAGCTGTACTGTTTTCTCGAACTTTTTGCCCTAGAAATTTGAGCAGAGTGGTAAGCATAGGTCCTTATGAATCATTTATCTCGGAGACACTTCTGTGAATACCAAGCAGGAATATAGGAGATAAGTTTTGTGCATTATCTTGTAGAGATACAGAATCCCTGTATATGTCCAAGGAAGGAAGGAAGAGGGTAATCGCTGTGGATTGTTACAGATACTGATTTCTTATTGATTTACATACTGACCTCCTAATTGGTTCCAGCCCTTCACTTTGGTTTGTTCATTTCTCGACACTGTCTGTTTGACTTTGCTTTTTCAGACTCTCTTTTTGAATTGTGAGTTTGCTGCCTGGTATGTCTGTTTTTCATTTACCTGGAGAATTCCTCATGCACCACATTCTGCCTCTGCATGACTGAATTTCATTAGCGTATGAGCCCATCCCTGCGGCCACCAGCATCATAATTCTGTAACTCCAGGGGCGGTTTTACAGGAATGAGAAACAGCCTACCGCATCTAAGTGGCCAATGGCAGCCCACAGATCCCTTCCCTTCTGTGGCCATCACTGAAGTGCCAGCTGCCAAAATGAAGTTCAATCCCTTTGACTTTTGACCGAAGCAAAAACCAAGAAAGGCATCTCATTGCACCTTCCCACATTCACAGGAAAATTATGTCTTCTCCGCTTTCTAAAGAGCTAAGACAGAAGTACAGCGTTCCATCCATGCCCATCCGAAAGGATGATGAAGTTGAGGTTGTACGAGGGCACTACAAAGGCAGCACATTGGCAAAGTGGCCCCGGTTCACAGGAAGAAACCCGTCATCTACACTGAACGAGCACAGCGGAAGAAGGCCACTGGCACGCCTGTCCAGGCGGGCATTCACTGCAGCAAGGTGGCTATCACCGGACTAAAACTGGACAAAGACCGCAAAAAGATCCTCGAACGCAGAGCCAAATCTCACCAAGCAGGAAAGGAAAAGGGCAAATATGAGGAACAAACAATTGAGAAGACGANAAACAAACAAAAATCTGAAAACAAGTATAAATGAAAATATTACATACCAAAACCTATGACATGCAGCAAAAGTAGTACTAAAAGGGAAGCAGACAGCAAATACAAGAAAACTCCCAAATAAACAGTTTAAACTTATACCTGTGCTGCGCTGCGCTTAGGCATGTCCAATTCTTTGTGACCCCTTAGACCATAGCCTGCCAGCCTCCTCTGTCCATGGGAGTCTCCAGGCAAGAACACTGGAGTGGGTTGCCATCCCCTCCTCCAGGGGATCTCCCCAACTCAGGAATTGAAACCAGATCACCCACATTGCAAGTGGATTCTTTACCATCTGAGCCACCAGGGAAGCCCAAGAATACTGGAGTGGGGAGCCTACCCTTCTCCAGGGGATCTTTCCAACCCAGGAATCAAACGAGAGTCTCCTGCACTGCAGGCAGATGTTTTACCAGTCGAGCTATTAAGGAAACTAGAAAAAGATGACTAAAAGAAGCCCAAAGTCAATAGGAAAAAGGAAATAATAAAGATCAGAGCAGAAATCAATGAAATAGAAACTAGAACAACAACACAAAAGATCAATGAAACTAAGAGCTGATTGTTTGAATAGGTATACAGAATTGCAAACCTTTAGCTAGACTCCCTAAGAATAAGAGGNTATTATTCTTTCAGTTTAAAAACTCCATTAATATTAAAATTATTAATATAAAACAATTTATAATTTTGAATGTGTCATGTTTAAACAGTTTTATAAATATCAAGTCATCATGTTTTAAATTATGTCTGTTAACAGCTATTTTCTTTAGCAACGAGGGAGCAGGAATAACTGGGAAATAGTTTTTCCTGTGGTTTTTAAGATGCAGCATCTGAGGATGCCTGTGTAGTACATGAGCTCATCTTACATCCAGATAGCAAAAGGCTGAGGTTGTCTTCTCCTTTGTCTTCAGATCCCGGCCTGTGATTAATATTCAGCAAACCATCACAGTAACACCTAACAGAATTGATCTCCATCAGAAAACGCTCTGTGGGGCGCCTAGTGGGATATGGTGAGCATTTGCGCCGTGTCCGCTCTTCCCCTACAGTTTCATATCTCTGCTTTATGGTGACCCAGTTGCCCTGAGGAGCCACAGGGAAGATTAAGAGAAATGGGGAGGGAAAGGGAAGAGGAATCTTGTCAAGTGGATATATAACATTTTACTCATCGGTCATCACTGGGGGGATATGAGGATGAGGAACGTGTTGAGATTTTTTTTTTTCCAGGGCAGTAAGGCATTTCTTAATGACTATGTGTTTGATTTTATACAGCCTCAAGGTTAAGGCCTGTTTTGAATATACGGCTAAACCCACTGGTTACAATCCTTCCATAAGTAAGTACCTAGTACTTTTTGTTTGCTTATCTGAACATCTTTATTTTGCTTAATTTTCTTTACATGGAGTATAATTGCTTTACAATGCTGCGTTAGTTTCTGCTGCACAACAAAGTGAATCAACTGAAATTATATCTTTTCTGTGTGCCAGGTTGAAAAGTTCTGAGTAAATAACTAGAAGAACAGAACCTGTCTCTTATACACNCGCTGAGGTCTGGGCTGTGTGCCACAGTCACCCTGCACCAAGATCCGGCCTGTGTGCCGCGGTCACCCTGGGCCGGGTTCTGGCCTGTGTGCCGTGGTCACCCTTCTCCAATTTCTGGACTGTGTTCCGCGGTCGGCTAGCAGTGAGTTCCAGGCTGTGTGCCTTGGTCACCCTGCGACAAGGTCAGGCCTGTTTGCCGTAGTCACCCTGTGCCGAGGTCCAGGCTGTGTTCCGTGGTCAGCTAGCAATTACTTCCGGGCTCTGTGCCGCAGTCACCCTGCACAGATTTCTGGGCTGTGTGCTGCAGTCACACTTCACAGAGGTTCGGGCTGTGTGCCATGGTAGCCCTGTGCCGATGTTCAGGCTGGGTGCCGCGGTCGCCCTGCGCCGAGGTCCGGGCTGTGTTCCATGGTCGGCTGGTGACGATTTCCAAGCTGTGTGCCACAGTCACCCTTCACTGAATTTCAGGCTATGTGCTGCTGTCACACTGCACTGAGGTTCGGGCTGGGTGCCATGTTAGCCTTGCACCGAGGTCAGGGTTGTGTGGCGTGGTAGCATTGTGTCGAGGTCCGGGCTGTGTGCCACAGTTGCCCTGCGCCGATGTCCAGTCTGTGTGCCATGGTCTCCATTTCCCGAGGTCAGTGCTGTGTGCCAAGATCGCCCTTCGCCGAGGTCTGGGATGTGTGCCATGGTCGCCCTGCGACAAGGTATGGCCTGATAGCCATAGTCACCCTGCGCCGAAATCCGGGCTGTGTTCTGCCGTCGGCTAGCGATGAGTTCTGGGCTCTGTGCCGTGGTCGCCCTGCACAGATTTCTGNCACGGCAGACTCCTCAGAGCAGCACTTTGCAGGACTGCATGCATCCTTGTGTGACGCCATCTCGGGCTCCGTGGCCCACTCCCCACCCGAAAAGCTGCGGGAGTGGCTCGAGACGTCTGGGCCCTGGGGCCGGGCGGCGTGGCAGGACTGCCAGGGCGTGCAGGGGCTGCTGGGCAAGCTGCTGTCGCAGCTGCAGACCTTCGTGTGCACGCAGCAGTGCCCCTTCCCCCACGTGGTGCGGGCCGGGGCCATCTTCGTACCCATCCACCTGGTGAAGGAGCGGCTGTTCCCGCGGCTGCCGCCCGCCTCTGTGGACCACGTGCTGCAGGAGCACCGCGTGGAGCTGCGGCCCACCACACTGTCGGAGGAGCGGGCCCTGCGGGAGCGGGCCCTGCACGGCTGCACCTCGCGCATGCTGAAGCTGCTGGCGCTGCGCCAGCTGCCCGACATCTACCCGGACCTGCTGGGCCTACAGTGGCGGGACTGCGTCCGCCGCCAGCTGGGTGAGCATGGGGCCACCCCCGTAGCTACCGGAGCTATGTGAGCGAGTGACAGGTGTGTGGGCTGTGTGAGTGGTCACCGCTGGGGGCTGAGGGATTCCTGGGCCTCTGGGAAGGACTCATGCCCGTATGGGGGAAAGGCAGGGGCTGGCTTCCCGGGGGGGGGGGGGCCCATCCCTCTTCACCCCCCGTGTCAGCGAGCACCTTCACAGCCTCCTCTGTAAGCCCCTGAGCATGTCAGCTTGCCAGCTGCTCTGTCCCCAGGGAATCTTGGCCTTCCCTCCAGGATCCCTGCCCCCCGCTTCCTCCATTGTGCCTTTTCCATCTTTGTGCAAGTTTCTCATCTGGTGTTCCTGGGGCTCTGACCAGGCCCTGTGCTCTGTCTGAGGTCATTTCCCCTTGTGTGTGTCCTGCCCCGCCTCCACACCTCCGAGCTCAAGCCCCAGGTCGCCGACTGCTTGCTGGGCTTCTGCACCTGGGGTCTCCTGCCCCTTAGCTTCACCCAGCCCCGCTCCTGAGCATCTGCCTGAGCTTGCTTCCCACCCCAGTCTGTCCCGGCCCAGCGAGCAGCACTATACTCGGTCAGCTCTCGGTGGTTGCCCAGTCCTCCCAGGTAGACACTGGAGTCACCTGTGAGTCAGAGTGCCGTTCTGCGGTTTGCTTTTCCCTGCCGCGTGAAGTCTGTGCGTGGTGTGCTCCCCTGTGACCTTCTTGTGTCTGAGGGCGTCTTCTGCATCAGGTCAGGCCTCTGGACCTTGCCCTCAGGAGGGGCTGCAGTGCCGCCCGGGTGGACCGTGGCCGTTGCACTTAGCCGGGGCACTGGCCAGGTGCCAAGTGGTGTCTGGTGCTGCCTGTCCTGCTTCAGGACGTTTGGCATCAAAGGCCGAGGCCCCCTCTGTAGTCCACCGCCCACCTGACCTTCCGTCCTCCAGGCCTCTGGCTCTGTCTCCACAGAAACTCTTTGCTGTCCCCTTCCCATCCTGGCAGCCTCCCCCTGGACTTTGCTCTGGTCCAGGCCCCATAGAGAGGAGACCTGAGGGAGCAAGGGATAGATGTAGAGCTTGGGGTCTGAGTGACGAGCATTGCTGACCCCTGAGCACTTGAGAGATTGAGTCATTTGCCCTAATGGGGTGCAAAGAACATGCAAATACAAGTATTCTATTCTTGGATGAGAAGGAATGAAGGTGGGTGGGTGTCGATGCCTCACTCACAAGCCCCCCAGCCAGTTTATCTCTACATTTGGGCTCTCGGGGGCCCACAGAGGGGTGAGTCATTTTTCTTGCGCTGCCTGCTGGGCAGTAGGGTCCAGACCGAGCCTACGAGAGCGGGGCCCAGCTTCCTGCCTCTGGCTGCGTTCTGGGGCCCCGGTCTCCATGCTCCCGTATCTTTGTGGAGCTGCTCCTCAGAGGTGTCCTTAGACAGGGCTCCCCTGACGGCCTGCCTTCCAAGCAGGGCCCCCTCACCCCCTCCCCCGGGCAGTGCTCTCAGCCCAGCCTTGTCGGGCCCTTGCTCTGGCTCTGGGGGATGTGGCAGGGCCCACTCTGTTCCTCAGTTCCCACAGCTGTTCACTGAGCCTTTAGATCAGACCAGTGGTGTCTGGCCTGTTGCGCCCCTTTCCTCTCGTCCTTGTGCCCAGACAGGCCCTGGCGGGGGGCCCTCATCAGATAGAGCGCTGGCATCACCTGGGGAGAGGCCTGCCCTTTCGGCTTGACGGCCTTGACAGTCTTGCCCGTGGGCACGTGCTGGGGAGGGTCGTGATGTCTGGGACCTTACCAGGGCTGCCCTCACCCGGGACAGCAGGACCACTGGTTTAGCTGGTTTGGGGGCCCAAAGATGGGGCCTGCGGGTTTCTGGGTCTACGGCCTGACAGTCTGTTCATTTTCCAGGTGACTTTAACACCGAGCCTGGATCAGTGCCCTCTTCGGAATCCACCGTGGCCAGAGAGGAGCCAGGGAGCCTAGACCTGACTTGGAAGTCGGCTGCCCCCAAAGCCAAAAAGCCAGGGAGGAAGCCACCGACCCCTGGCCCAGAGAAAGCAGAGGCAGCCGCTGCGGGGGGGTCCCGAGGTGCCTCCCCCACCCCTGCTGCTGGCGCCAGCTTGCCTGGCCCCACGGTGAAGGCACGTTTCCGCAGCCTGCTCGAATCTGCCTGGCTCAATGGCCTGGCACTGCCCACTTGGGNAAGCAGAGGCAGCCGCTGCGGGGGGGTCCCGAGGTGCCTCCCCCACCCCTGCTGCTGGCGCCAGCTTGCCTGGCCCCACGGTGAAGGCACGTTTCCGCAGCCTGCTCGAATCTGCCTGGCTCAATGGCCTGGCACTGCCCACTTGGGGCCACAAGGCCTCAGGACCGGACCGGATCGCACCCCGCCCGCAGCTGTTGGGCAGCCAGAGCCACCAGCTGTAGCCTTGGGCCACCACTGCTGTTTGGAGATCTGTGGATCGCTCTCAGCCCCGCTTCTGCCATTCCAGCTACTGAGGGCCAGGAGTGGACACGGCCTTGCGGTTTTTCCAGATCTTACCCTGCCCGCCACCCCTCACACCAGGCTGGGCTGAGAGCCCCCGAACTTTTAACTTGAGGGTGTTTATCAGAAAGGATATTTCCTATTAGAGAAAACGTGTGGGCCTTGGAGCACAACAGACTTGGGCTCGAGTCCCGGCTCCTATTCCTGGCTGTGTAACCGGGCAGGCCCCTGCCTCTCCTGTGCCCACGGTTCCCCATTTGTAAAATAGCACAACACAGCCTACCTCACGGGGTTGTTGTGGAGTGATGCCCGACACACCCCCGTCACGGTTTGCTCTCTGCTTCCTGCCCCAGGACAGGAGACGGGATCTCAGCTGGGGCCTTCCTCTAGAAAGCCTTTGTGTGTCATCTTAAGAGTGGTCCCTTGTCCGGTGTATGTGGCTCACACGCTTTCTCGAGTCATTTCCGACGGAAGCTTAGAGCTGCAGCCCCAGCGTTCAGGGGTTTGACCCTAACCCCCAGTCTGGAGCTCCCTGAGGGAGCCCCTCCCCGTCCACAGGGGTACAGGGATACAGCCCGGGGCTGGCATCCTGTCCTGCTGCTTTCACCCCTGGGAGGCCCTGGCCTGTGGTGAACTGACCCAGTGACTTCCCTGTGCTGCTGCCGTGACCTGGTGTGTTTTCCCAAGGAAGTTGTGTGTTTGCAGGAAGCCAAGCAGCTACAGGGACTCAGGGACTAAAAGGGACAGGCTGAGTGACAGCTCAGCCCTGGAAGTCTCCAAAGATGTCAACTAAGTAAGGACTTTGGCCCTCCCCACACCAGGGTTCCAGCAGCCAGGCCTGCTGTGGGCTAGCTCCTTGCAGAGTGCTGAACTGAGCCAGAGGCTGGCAGGTTGGGCCCCTGGCCTAGTTAAGGTTTGTAATAGGGCTGTGGGCCCTGGAGAGAGGCCATTAAACATTAAAACCATTTGGGTTGTTTTTGGACCTGAGGCTTGACTTTTTGTCTCAGTGAGGGGAAGGGTGTGTGTCGTAGGTTGGCTCCACGTGTCGTCACCGGGTCCCTCGCCCTTCATTCACAGTCTGCAGCTCTCTGCTCACAGACCACAGGTGCCAAGGCTCTCCAGCACCCTCTGCCCGCTAGCTCTGGCCATGTGGGTCCTGGGGGTTGCTAGTCNGAATTTCAGGCTGTGTGCCGCCGTGGCCCTGCGTCAAGTTCCGGGTTGTGTGCCGCAGTCGACCTGCCCCGTGGTATGGCCTGTGTGCCGCGGTCACCCGGTGCGGAGGTCCGGGCTGTGTTCCGCGGTTGGCTAGCGACGAGTTCCAAGCTCTGTGCCATGATCGCCTTACACTGATTATTGGGCTGTGTGCTGCGGTCGCCCTTCACTGAGGTTCGGGCTGTGTTCCACGGTCTCCCTGAGCCGAGGTCCATGCTCTGTGCTGTGGTCACCCTGCATCGAGGTCTGGCCTGTGTGCTGCGGTTACCCTGTCCCGAGGTCTGGGCTGTGTGCCACAGTCCCCTGCATTGAAGTCTACGCCGTGTGCCATGGTTGCCCTGCACTGAGGTCCAGCCTGTGTGCCTCAGTAGCCTTGAACCGAGTTCCTGGCTGTGTGCCGCAGTAGCCTTGTGCCTAGGTCCGGGATTTGTGCTGCGGTCACCCTGTTCCGAAGTCCAGGCTGTGTGCTGCAGTCGCCATATTCCCAGGTCTGGGATGTGTGCCGCAGTCGCCCTTTGCCGAAGTCCAGCCTGTGATCTGCCCTCGGCTTGCAACCTGTTGCCGGCTCTGTGCCGTGGTTCCTCTTTGCCAAGGTCCGGGCTGTGTGCAGCCGTACCCTTCTCCAGAGGTTCGGGCTGCGTTCCATGGTCCCCCTGCACTGAAGTCCAGGCTGTAAGCCACAGTTGCCCTGAGCCGATATCCGGCCTGTGTTCCACAGATTTCCTGTGCCCATGTCCGACCTGTGTGCCACTGCCGCCCTGGTCCAATGTCCGGCCTGTGTGCCATGGTCACACTGTGCCATGGTCCGGCCTATGTGTCGCTGTGGCCCTGCACTGAAGGCCAGCCTCAGTGTCACGGTCACCCTGCTCCGAGGTCCGGACTGTGATCCTCGGTCGGCTAGCAATGAGTTCCAGGCTGTGTGACATGGTCGGCCTTCACTGAGTTTCAGGCTGTGTGCCACGGTCGCCATTCACCGAAGTCCGGGCTGTGTTCCGCGGTCGGCTAGTGACAAGTTCCATGCTGTGGGCCGCGGTCACCCTTCTTTGAGGTTCGGGCTGTGTGCCACGGTCACCCTGCGCCAAGTTCCAGGCTGTGTGCCACGGTCGCCTTTGGTCGAGGTCCGTGTTGTGTTCCAGGGTCGCCCTGCGTCGAGGTCCAGGATGTGTGCTGCAGTTGCCCTTCACTGAAGTTCGGGCTCTGTGCCACCGTCACCCTTCACTAAGGTTCAGGCTGTGTGCAGCAGTCACCCTGCTCAATGTCCTAGATGTGTACCGCATTCGCCCTGTGCCTCGG
>SJYV01014911.1:492165-526695 GCA_006410875.1 Neotragus pygmaeus
AAATAGCAAAAATGGGTCCACCCATGACTCTAGCAGGATGAAGAGGTGGAATTCTCCTCTGAAAGCATCTCTTAGCTTTATGGACAGAACTGTGACAGCTAGTGGGTGGTGGTGATTATGTGCAGATGTGGCTGCAAAGAGGTCTGTGGGTTGTGGAGCAGTCTTTCACACAAACTCTTTTGATTTCTGTTGCACGGAGTTGCTCCCTGCCCTGTCCCCAGCTTGGACTCATGGGTTCATGGCTGCCAGAATGGCCCTGCTCTGGGTGTCTCAGTTGTTATCCCAAGCTCCCGCCCTGTGGTCAGGACAAAGGCTTCCCAGAAGCAGGTTATAGCTGCACTGTGTCCACGCTGGCTGTGTCACCTGCCAGGCAGAGTGGTTCCAGAGCGATACGAGAACACACGTGACTTTTCCCTGGCCATTTTGAGAGCCTGGCAGATTCTGTTGCACACAAAAGTTGTTCCTGGATTGAGGGAACAATTACTTCATTTTGATCTCTCCCCCCCCCCATTTTTATTGACAAGAATCTTTAAACACAAATCTCTATTTTGAGTGCCCTATCCAAAGTCCAGTTTTGGAGCCTGCGCTTTTATTGTTGGATTATGCCAGATATTTTGGCTTTTTTTTCTTGGCAATAGGAACTGCTTACTTAATTTTATGTTGAGAGAATTACACTGAGATAATATATATTATTTTCTAACAGGTAATTAACTTGGGCAAACCTCTTAAAAACCTTGGCACAGCAACCTTGAATATCCAGTGGCCAAAAGAAATTAGCAACGGCAAATGGTTGCTTTATTTGGTGAAAGTAGAATCAAAAGGATTGGAAAAAATAACTTGTGAGCCACAGGGTGAAATAAACTTCCTGAAACTAACGGTATGTTGACGCATCTGTCTCATGTCTCCATAGATGTTAATATGAGAGAAGGGGGAAATCATTGCTTGCCTTGGGAAACTGATATTCTGGCATGTTGGATTTTTTTTTTTCCTTTGGTGTCATAGTTTCTGTTTTGTTGTGAGTAACCAAGTCAGGCTGAGGATTTCTGCTGATTAGGGACCACTGTGGCATGTAAGTCAGGGTCGTTTTGTGCATGTTGAAGCAAATGACATTTTCTGAAGTTTGAAGGCCCAGTGTGACATATAAGGAAGGCCATGCCCTGGGAATGGGCCAGCCAGTGTTAACTCCCAGTAGAATCAAGCATTACAGAACATACTGGCACCTTAGCAAGTGACCTTGAAGACTTTTCATTCTTTTTAAAATAGAAAATATTTATTGAGTACTTGTTATGTCTCAAGCACCATGCTAACCATTTGGTTTGCGTTTTCTCATTTCATTCTCTTGATAGTCTGATGAGGTATTTTTCTCATCCCCACCATTTCATAGATGAGGACGTTGAAAATCAGAGAGATTAACCTTCTCAGAGTCACTTAGCAGTTATGAGGGCAGTGCATTTATGCACAGCCCTGCTTGTTTTCAAAGCCTGCACTGTTAACCTCTCTCTGTACTGCTCCACACTTAAGTAACTATCTGGTCTATCATTTATGCTCCATTTTGATAAAGACTTGCTTTGTTATTGCAAGTCTGTTTCTTTTAAATTCTAAGGTGACTGGGTGTGACCAGTGTTCATAGTTAGTTTATATTCATCAACTTGGAGACACAGATGGCCCATTATTCCTAATCTTTAAGAAAAATGCAGTCTATTTATCCATTTTTGGTTTTGCTGGGTCTTCGTTGCTGCTCATGGCTTTCTTCTAGTTGTGGTGAGCGGGGGCTTCCCTTCCTTGCGGTGCATGGGCTTCTCTTTGCAGTGGCTTCTCTTACTGTGGAGCACAGGCACATGGGCTCCCTGGTTGCAGCTGGCCAGCTCTAGGGCCTGGGCTCAGTGGTTGTGGCACATGCGCTTTAGCGGCTCCGAGGCATGTGAGAGCTTCCCGGACCAGGGATTGAACCTGTGGCCCCTGCATTGGCAGCTGGATTCTTATCCGTTGTACTACTGGGGAAGTCCGAGAAATGAAATTTTAAAGCATCTTCCTTGGCTTAGTTTTCAGTATTTTCCTTTGAATAAATCATACTCGATCTTTTTTCTACCTTCCCTTTTCCTCATTCCATGTCACTCATTCAGGATGTGCTGACTTTTTACAGTTATGTTAGGTACTGATCTAAGTGCTTAGGGGTAGAGGAATGAGATTGGTTCCTGGTCTCAGGATGCTCACAGTTTGGTGAGGAGACAGCAGAACAAAGAAAGCCTTTGTCTCACTCTGAGTTTTAAGGTTGGAATGAAAGAAAATTACCTTGAAAAATAAAGTTGAAGTGAGGTTGGTAATTAACACTTTGTGATCTTACACTTAAAATTATTTACGCACCTTGGTGCTGGCAGAAAGGTGAAGATTATCAGTCGTGAATTTGGCATAATCTGGGAGGGTGTGCTCTGGAGATCTGTACTACTGCTGCTGCTGCTGCTAAGTCGCTTCCATTGTGTCCAACTCTGTGTGACCCTGTAGACGGCAGCCCACCAGGCCCCGCCGTCTCTGGGATTCTCCAGGCAAGAACGCTGGAGTGGGCTGCTATTTCCTTCTCCAATGCATGCATGCATGCTAAGTCATTTCAGTCTTGTCCGACTCTGTGACCCTATGGACAGGAGATTTGTACGGTAATGCAGATTTGTACAGTAATGCCAAAAGTTACACTGGTTGGAAGTATTTCAGATGTAATTCTTTTTCAGGAGGCTCACAACTCAAGAAGGAAACGAGAAATTGCTGAAAGACAGACAGATGATGGCAGAAAATTTTCTTTATTTTCTGAAAGAAAATATCAGACCCTTGTGAGTATTTTTCAAGAGCTGTGAGTTTTCCATGGGGTGGCGGGAAGGTCTTCCCCAGACCGTTGTGCTGTAACTCCTGTTCTTTCTCTCCCTAGAACTGTAGTGTGAACGTGAACTGTGTGAACATCAAGTGCCCGCTGCGCGGGCTGGACAGCAAGGCCTCCGTGGTTCTGCGCTCGAGGTTATGGAACAGCACGTTTCTGGAGGTGTGACCCTCACCGCACGCTGTGTCTGCCACCTGCTAGAACATTTCTCTTTTCACTCACACTTTCACTCACTTTGTCTCCAAACAGGAATACTCCAAGATGAACTACTTGGACATTCTCGTGAGGGCTTCCATTGATGTCATTGCCGCCACCGAGAATATCAAGCTGCCCAACGCAGGCACTCAGGTTAGGATTCTGTGGGCTTCACTTAGTTGCTCTCTCTCCTCCACCTTACGCCCATGGCCTGAGGACACGCTGTTCTGGACTCAGTGTCTCTCACGGCACTGATACTCCCTTTAAAGAGAAAGCAGATCGTGTCTTAAGGTGGTACCCACCCCAAGTTGTATTTCAGTAGAATCACGGAAGAAAGACGTGACTCGGGTCATCTCGTTCTGCTGTGGATGGGACAGATTTGAGAGTTGTTGGCTCAAGGAGAGGAGGAGTGCACCTCCTAAGTCTAAAGATCCCACATCTTATACCGCCCCTCATGCCAATGCCAATGCCAATGTTGGCGTACTCCCACTGATGGTAACCTCACTGCGCTATGGGGGAGCTCTTGGCGTGTTTGGCCAGTGGCAGTTATTAGCAACCATCTCTATATAGGGATTGAGACTTGAATCTTCTAAGATCAGTTCCTGATTATGCCCCTGGAATAAGTCCCAACATAAGTCCTCCTTCTCGGCCATGTAGCAGCCTTTGAAATAATTGAAGGAAACTGTCATGCTTTCTTGGACATACCTCTTTTACTCTCTTCCAAGCTGACCACCCAGCTCTTCAATTATCTGTCCTGCCCGATGCAGCTGCACAGGTTTCAGATCTCTTCTCTTCCTGGGCCAGCTCCAGGAAGGAGAGCTGACGTGTGGTCTGCCTAGTTCAGCTTAACTTTCCCTTTAACAGCCTCCCAGCTTCTGTTAATTCAGCCTAAAATGTGGTCTTTGAATGGTTGCTGAAGATGGTTTGCATTTCTGGCAGCTACTATTTTTCTGTTTGTGTTCTACTGAAACTTCCAGGTGTTTTCATCTGAATGTGCTGTCAAACTGTATTTCCCACATCGCACCCTTGAGTAGTTTTAAAAAAGGTAAATACACGCCTTTAAGCACATCCTCACAACTTGCGTGGTTTACTTTCCGTCTGTTGTTTGGGCTTACAATGTAATTTTGAGTCTTGATCATTTGCTCTCTGGTAACTTTCTTTCCTTGCAAGCATCTTGGGTGTTTTCATCCAGGTAATTAAGAAAACTGTTGACCAGGACTAGCAGCAGAAGCTCGTGTATAGTAAAGGGTTCCTAGTTGGGGGTGGGGGGTCTGGCCCCACAGGAACTTGTATCAGGCAGGCTCTCAAAGTAAATGACTAGAGGTCACAGGTGGGAGTGTTTTGCAAAAGAGTGAATGGAGAAGAATTACTGTCCTAAAGCTGATCTACTGATGTACTTAAGGCAAATGTCTAGGCTTCAGTCCTTTGACCAGCTGAAATCCAGTGTGTCTCCCTGACGACCTTGGTTTCTGGAATATAGTGACCCTTAATTAAAATTTACCATCTCAACTAGAACACAAACATTTGTCTGGGCAAGTGGTAAACTGGGCAGGATGCTGGGGCATGTGGTGTAAACTAGGACTGTCCCAGACTTAACTGGGATGTACCCATGACCTTATGTTGTCTTTGCAGGTTACTCCTACCTTTCTACATCTTTTTAAGAATTTTAAGTTTAATTATTTGGGTGCACTGAGTCTTCGTTGTGGGCAGGCTTGTTGTGGGCAGGCATGTGGGCTCAGTTGCCCCTTGGCATGTGGGATCTTAGTTCCCCAACCAGGGATTGAACCCACATCCTATGCTTTGGAAAGCAAATTCTTTAACCACTGGACCACCAGGGAAGTTCCTCTACCTTTACTAATAAGGTATCATAAGGACTGTCAAACCACACGCTTCCTGAGAATCCTTTCTCTCCTTCTCTGACTAGAGGCAGTTGCTATAATTTTCTGTAGCTTTAATTAGCAATCCTGAGAATCACTGAGTTTCAAAGAGAAGAAAACGTTAGAGAGAAGAAACTAATATTAATAAAGCACTAATTAAATGTCTACCATTTACTAGATGCTTTACCCATATACTATCATTTAAACTGCAGGAGAATGCCAAGGTAGACATTGTACCCACTTTACAAAAAAGGAAGCAGGCATAGACAGGGGATGTCATTTGGGGTCCTGGACTGAAATCTATACCATTCTGGCTTCTGGGCCTATTCTTTGACTCTAAAATACTTGCTCCCCACGAAGTCCCCAGATCTCAAGTTCAGATGAGAAAACTGAGTCCAAGGAAGGTTGTCTGTCCCTCAGGGTCACAGTACCAGCATGTGGGGTGGAGGTAAGACCAGACCTTGGGCTCATGACTTCTCATCAATTGCTCTTGTCTTTTTGAAGATGATGGAACTGAAGGCCATGGTGTCTAGACTGGTGGCTGGGTCACAAATGCAAATGAGGTTCTCTTGGGCATTTCATGTTCTCAGGGCTTTGAGAGCCCATGCCTACTAATGGGAATTAGAATCTTTGCTATAATGCTACTTGATTTATTTAATAATTGGTAGATTTGAAAATGGATTAGTCTCATATCGAGAACCTATTTCTTTTGAAAACAGAGACTTTTTAATCTCTAGTGTTCTGTTACCTTTTCTATTAACTGATTTCTGAGATATAATAGCTCAGCTGTCATATCTACATGTTTCTTTAGTATTTTAAGGTGCAGTTTGGCGGCGGGGTGGGGGGTGTCTAAAGATTCAAGCTTATTTCAAGTGTCAAAATGCCTTCATTTTTTATTCCCTCACTTACTGAGGGTTTCAATTTCATTTTTATCTTGATTCTCTGTCTTTTCCAGTGTCTAGATTATTTTTCTTTCGACATGAAGCAAAGGAGTTTGAATAGTTCAGCCTTGTCTTTTGGTCTTAATGTCGATATGTTTTCCCATTGCTTTTACTCTAATCCTGGCTTTTAAAAGATTTTTAAAAAATCTTTGTTTCCTTATAACCCAACCAGTTTTAAGAGTTTTGGGTTCAGTTCTTTTTAAAAATATTTATTTTTTTAATTGAAGGATAATTGCTTTACAGAATTGTGTTGGTTTCTGCCAAACATGAACATGAATCAGTCATAGGTATACATATGTTCTCTCCCTCTTGAACCTCCCTCCCACCTGTGTTCGTTTCTTAATAAAACACATTTAAGATATTGTTATAAGAAAAGTCAGGGAGAGCTGGTCACCCAACTGAACCAGATAAGATGGTTACTAAAATTTTAGCATCAATTAAATTGATCCAGTTAACAAGCCAATTAGCCATGGATGCACTGCAGCAGTGCCAGAGAAGCCTTCCTCACAGAAGTGCTAGAGAAGCAGAATTGAATAAGACAATGTCAATTGTTAAGAATTTCATGGTCTAGGAGACAGTGAGCGGGGCTTGCCACCTGGTGCCAGTGTGGGAGACACAAGAGATTCAGGTTCAACCCCTGGGTTAGGAAGATCCCCTGGAGTAGGAAATGGCAACCCACTCCAGTATTCTTGCCTGGAAAATTCCATGGACAGAGGAGCCTGTGGGCCACGATCCATGGGGTCCCAAAGAGTCAGATACAACTGAATGAACACAGGAGAGAGTGAACCAGGAGAGATTTGTTGAATTTAGCCAAGGAAGGAGAAAGTTTCTTATTGGTTGTACTTACATATCCCCACTTCATTCCTTCCCAAAGAAAGGCAATGCCAAAGAATGATCAAACTATTGCACAATTGCACTCATATCACACACTAGTAACTGTCTCTTATACACATCTCATGTTTCNCCTAAGGAAGGAAGGAAGATCAAGGAAAGCTACACAGGACTCCGGTCAGGCCGTGAGGGTGAAAGGTTGGAGAGCCTTGCTTGGCTTGGGGTCACCAAGAGTCCATGCCCTGCAGGATGAGAGGGGAGGGCCTCCCTCCTCACCGTCACCCAACGTGGAGATGCCCTAACCACATGTAAGGAACAAGTGCTCCTTTCACGGCCTCTGCCCCCACACAAAGCCATCCATCTTGGAGGGAAGCCAAGAGAGACTGCTCTCTCTGAAAGTTTGATCCAGACCCATCTTGTTTCACCGAAGTGCACAAGAGGCAGTCATTCCTTCCCAAAGAAAGGCAATGCCAAAGAATGATCAAACTATTGCACAATTGCACTCATATCACACACTAGTAATGTTCAAAATTCTCCAAGCCAGGCTTCAGCAATATGTGAACTGTGAACTTCCAGATGTTCGAGCTGGTTTTAGAAAAGGCAGAGGAACCAGAGATCAAATTGCCAACATCCGCTGGATCATGGAAAAAGCAAGAGTTCCAGAAAAACATCTATTTCTGCTTTATTGACTATCCCAAAACCTTTGACTCTGTGGATCACAATAAACTCGAAAACTCTGAAAGAGATGGGAATACCAGACCACCTGATCTGCCTCCTGAGAAACCTGTATGCAGGTCAGGAAGCAACATTTTGAACTGAATATGGAACAACAGACTGGTTCCAGATAGGAAAAGGAGTATGTCAAGGCTATATATTGTCACCCTGCTTATTTAACTTCTTTGCAGAGTACATCATGAGAAACGCTGGGCTGGAGGAAGCACAAGCTGGAATCAAGATTGCCAGGAGAAATATCAATAACTTCAGATATGCAGATGACACCACCCAGAAAGTGAAGAAGAACTAAAGAGCCTCTTGATGAAAGTGAAAGAGGAGAGTGAAAAAAGTTGGCTTAAAGCTAAGCATTCATAAAACTAAGATCATGACATCTGATCCCATCACTTCATGGCAAATAGATGGGGAAACTGGGAACAGTGGCTGACTTTATTGTTTTGGGCTCCAAAATCACTGCAGATGGTGATTGATTGCAGCCATGAAATGAAAAGACGCTTACTCCTTGGAAAGTTATGACCTATCTAGACAGCATATTAAAAAGCAGAGACCTTTGTCAACAAAGGTCCATCTAGTCAAGGCTATGGTTTTTCCAGTAGTCATGTATGGATGTGAGAGTTGGACTGTAAAGAAAGCTGAGCACCGAAGAATTGATGCTTTTGAACTGTGGTGTTGGAGAAGACTCTTGGACTGCAAGGAGATGCAACCAGTCCATCCTAAAGGAGATCAGTCCTGGGTGTTCATTGGAAGGACTGATATTGAAGTTGAAGTGAAGAGCTGACTTATTTGAAAAGACCCTGAGGCTGGGAAAGATTGAGGGCAGGAGGAGAAGGGTTTGACAGAGGATGAGATGGTTGGATGGCATCACTGACTCAGTGGACATAGGTTTGGGTAACTCTGGGAGCTGATGATAGACAGGGAGGCCTGGTATGCGGTGGTTCATGGGGTCGCAAAGAGTTGGACATGACTGAGCAACTGAACTGAACTTCATTCCTAAGGAATAGGAAGAGAGTGGGTAAACTTCCTGCCTGCCAAAGATGAGAGAGAGTGTGATAAGTGGAAGTAAGCATGTTATTCTTCAGGGTGGAGGAGATTTTCAGTTTTTGGTTCTAAATTCAGAGAAGGACTTGAGATGTGGATTCTTTTCTAAGATGAATTTCTAATATGAAGAGCACTCATTAACTAAGGGGATGGTTTCCTTAATAGTTTCGTAAAAGATAATGAAAAATCCCTTCATTGGGTGAATATCTTATACTAAAATTCAATGAGAGTGGAGTATATTACATTAAAGAGTGATTTAGGGAAACAGTTTTGGCTGGGGGCAAGCTCACGTGGTCTCAGCACTGCTCACTGGTGATGGAATTTAATGCATCAGCAGAACTAAACCCTTTTCCTCTGATGGACACATGATGGATGAGGTTCACGTGCACAGGTCATCCCCATGGAAATGCCTGGATTTTAATGCAAGCAAAACAATTTGTTTGTTTGTTTTTGAAGTTGGAGTAGTTTCTACTCACCTGAACCTGTCATTGTTCATCAGTAACAGTTGCTGTGACGAGATGAGACAAGGTGTCCAGAGCTCTGGGAATCTCAGCTCATAGTTGGTCTCCCCCGACCCGATTCTAAGGCCAGCTCCACTCCCCTCCTGCTATTCTCAGTCCCAGCTGGAGAATTACTACCATACAAAACAAACAATAAAATCTTGCTGACCGGCCTCTCTTGCCTTCCTGTGGCATGGCCTTGCACACAGACACACACTGGGTTTGCAGAGCACATCTGAACCTTAAATGTGTGGCCCAGAGCCTAGCATTCGTCTGCAGTCTGATGCACAGTGACTTGTTTTAGTTTCTAAAAGGCTCCAAGATCTGACTTGAATGGTAGCCAGACCTGGGGCTTAGAGAAGGCAATGGCAACCCACTCCAGGAGCCTGGTAGGCTGTAGTCCATGGGGTCGCTAAGAGTCGGCACAACTAAGCAACTTAACTTTCACTTTTCACTTTCATGCATTGGAGGAAAAAATGGCAACCCACTCCAGTGTTCTTGCCTGGAGAATCCCAGGGACAGAGGAGCCTAGTGGGCTGCCGTCTATGGGGTTGCAGAGTTGGACACGACTGAAGTGACTTAGCAGCAGCAGACCTGGGGCTTAGAGCTCTCAGCTGAGTTCCTGCCTACACTGCACCCGACCCCCAACCCCACAAAATAAAAAAAAACTACCTTGTTCAGCCCTTACGGCTGTCAGATTGCAGCCATTTGGGGGCGTGGTTTCCCTCTAGCAGCATCCATGTGAAAGACTGGTACCGCGGCAATAGGGCTGATTGCTCTGTCTGTGGACCAGTGTCCGCTCTCCACTTCATCAGGACTTACTGTTAAAAATGAGAATGGCCCTTGCAAGTCATCACCTTGCCCCAGGGATACTGTGCAGCTTGCCTATGCTACACACTAGGGAAGCAGAGTTAAATGAGGTAAAGCATTTGTGTGCGCATGCTGCTAAGTAGTGTCCGACTTTGTGTGACCCCGTGGACCGTAGCCCGCCGGGCTCCTCTGTCCTTGGAATTCTTCAGGCAAGAATACCGGAGTGGGTAGCGGTTCCCTTCTCCAGGGGATTTTCTGGACCCAAGGACTGAACCTGCATCTCTTGTGCTTCCTGTATTGGCAGACAGATTTTTTACCACTGTGTACCTGGGAAGACAAGATAAAGCCTAGGCTAGTTGAAGTAATCTTTTTAGTTTAGGATTATCTGACTTAGCACTCACATCAACTATATTATTTCTTTAGTGGTCTCTCACCATTCTCTCTTCCCTACTTTATGGGTACCTCTCTGCTTCAACAAGTAATCTCAAGAAAGTGTTGTTCTAGCTTAAAGCTAGGACACCTGTTGGGGAAAGGGAGGCAAGAGGAAGTGAGTCAGGAGGCCCTCCCCTGGGCTGAGAGCTTAAGTGAGAGCTTCATTGAAACCATAACAGGAAACAGAGTAGCTGATAAAGGTGTTTATGTGGTTAGAGTTAGAAAACTCTTAATGTGAATTCTTAAAAGATGTTTAAAGAAAAGCAGTTCCTGCTTTTAAGTATATTCTGTAAGAGCAGGTTGAAAACTTGTTTTCTAGTATAGATAGAAGTACTTTAAGAGTGGTGTTTTTTTTCTTCTTCTTCTTCTTAAGTGTTCTAGTAAAGTAGTATTGAATCACAGTGTAGACATGGAAGCATTTTAGGCAGCATCCAGAATTCAGTACTAATGTAGAATACTTAACTAGAAGCACTTCTCAGGAGTTAAATTGTTCCCTCTTAAGTTTTCTCTACCCTTCACTATATTCTTTCAATTCAAAAACAGCAGAAACTTCAAACTGATAGATGACTAATCAGTATAGTTGACAAAATCATATTTTTAGCTTTCACCAGGTCTTTTATAAGCTTTGAAGATTAGTTTCCTGGAAAAAACCTTCTGGCATTACAGAAATCCACTTGAATTCTAAGCTCACATAACACAAGTCATTGCAAATTACCATAAGCAACTTTTTAGTTTTCTGAATAAACACTTCTATTCAATTGGTATTTGCCAGCTATCAAGTGTTTAGAGCTTAAACTTCTCATCAGTCAGTCAGTTCAGTCGCTCAGTCGTGTCCGACTCTTTGCGACCCCATGAATTGCAGCACGCCAGGCCTCCCTGTCCATCACCAACTCCCAGAGTTCACTCACATTCATGTCCATCAAGTCCGTGATGCCATCCAGCCATCTCATCCTCTGTCCTCCCCTTTTCCTCCTGCCCCAATCCCTCCCAGCATCAGAGTCTTTTCCATCAGCTGCTGCTTAAAGCTGTAAGCTGCCTCTGAATGAATTCAGAATCTCATTTGTCTGTACACGTTGTCGTAGAAAATGACAGCAAACCATTTCAGGAAATTTTATTCTTTACGAGGGTCTTTAGTTTGCTATCCTGTTGCTGAACTCAGGTTTGGCTTCCCGTAACCCAAGAATCCAATACTGAGAGACAAGTATTAGGTAAAAGAAAAGATTTATTGAGGAAGCTAGCAATCCTGGGAAGAAGGTGAACTCGTGTCCCAAAGAACCAACTCCCCAGGTTTTGTTCTGAGATGACTTAGGGAAGAGAAGAAGGCTGTGTGCTGGGGAAAGGTAATCTTCTGTTTTCAAAGATGACCATCACAATCCTGTGGTTCCAAGTAACTGTCAGGTTTGAACCACAAAGCTTTGGTCTGCTGAGAGGGCCCCACTGGGTCCTGCTTGCTTTCAACCTTAAGGGAAAATTAGAATGGTGTCAGTAATGTAGCTCCATTCCTCTTTTATATTTCATAACATCTTTAAAATATGAGTGAGGAATGTAGGCTGATTTTGCATAAATGGACCGTTTTGTTGCCATTGTTGAATGCTTAATTAAGAGAGGGTGATTGTTCTCAAAAAGATACCAGGTTATATTAATGTAGGTATAACAAGATTGGTTGTATGTATCCCTCTGGGTAATTGTTGAAACTTGCCGATGAATAAATGATGGTTCATTATACAATTTCCTTTACTTTTGTTGATTATAAAAATTTATAAAAGTTAAGTTAGCACAGAAGCAATTATTTCATCAAAACATAATTCAGCATTTTCCAGGTTCTGGGAAAAGAGCTCCAAGAAATGCCTCTTGAAGCAGTATTCCATTACTAAAGGAAAGGAACTCACACCAGAAAGACACGTCATCCATCTGTAGGCCATACTGACCAAGTGTGTCTAGAAGCAGAATTAGTGATACAAATGCAGGGTTTAATTCTCACCCAAGTTTGTAACGGTATTGCTTTCCTTTACGCCCCATAGGTTCGTGTGACTGTGTTTCCCTCAAAGACTGTAGCTCAACATTCAGGAGTACCTTGGTGGATCATCCTAGTGGCCATTCTTGCTGGGATTTTGATGCTTGGTCTATTAGTATTTTTACTGTGGAAGGTAAGTCATATCTGGCACTTGAGTTTTGTGATATAAACTATTTCAGGTTTTCTTTTTAAAGTAAATTAACACTGATAGTACATACATTTTTCATTGCTGCTTTTCCCTAACATTTTTTCCTATGAAATTTTTCCAAAATACAGCAAACTCAAGAATTATATAATGAAGATCTGAATATCTATCTAATATTTTATAAAGGAATAGTATTTATATAAGTAGCTTCTTAAGTGTGTAAATTTCAGTGTTTTCACATATAATATAGCACATTTGGCAGATAATAATTAAAAAATTTTTTACCACTATGACCGTTTCTTTACTGATGATCAAATTCTGAATCTAAGCCAAATTGGTTATCACTCTAATCAAAGTCTGTATCCCTATTAATTTCAACTTTTGTTGAAAAGAAATGTTCATGGCAGCCATGGGGGTTTGTTGTAGTTGCAGCTAGATTAGGAAATAGGAAAGCATGAAATCAGTGAATCTCAAAGTGGTCACCATAGCCTATATCAAGCATAAGGAAGATCTGTGTTTAATATGATGTACTTCACTAGAGTCTGGTCCTGTAAATATAATGTAGTATCTTCCCTCTGCTTTCTACCCGTAAATAGTCGACATTACAAAAAATGTATGAGATGTCACATACTTTTCTTGGCAAAAATTATCACCTATAGATTTTGGGTTATTCTCAGTTAAGTAATGGAGATTCACAGACTTATCAACAATCCCAAAAAACTCAAAACAAAGTTTGTAATGACTTATTTGGCAACTCAACTTGACATGATGCGAAGAGAGGATATTTATAGTCTCTATCCTTTACTCAGTTCTAAAACATTAGTATTGCTAATGTTTTAGTAAGCATAATGTTTACTGTAACATTATATATGCAGTGTATTACTTTTCTAAAAGGCCAGAAATTTGGGGTTTCCAAACATGTCTGGTCTAGAGGCAAAGGATGATGAAACTCCCTAGGATCAAACTATCCTTATCTTTTCTTTGGATCCTAATGTTTTAGTAAGCATAATGTTTACTGTGACATTATGTATGCAATGTATTACTTTTCTAAAGGGCCAGAAATTTGGGGTTTCCAAACATGTCTGGTCTAGAGGCAAAGGATGATGAAACTCCCTAGGATCAAACTATCCTTATCTTTTCTTTGGATCCAAGTATAATGGACAAGGACTTAAGATAGTCTCACCTTCAAATATTGGGCATCTCTTTTTGCTTTATTTTTCCAAGTAACTGCCTTTTGCCAAGATAATTTTGAGATAGTTTTTGGGCATCCTCTAGTCGTGTGATTGAAATTTGGTATCTGCTTATGCCAAGACCCATCCTCCCATGGGAAGTCAGCCAGCCCTACCTGATGTTTATTTCAGAGAGTAGGTTTGTCTGAGTACAGCCAGCCGATACAGGAGATGCTCTGGAAACTATTTTGATATCCAAAGCTGAGTATGAAGTTTGATATTTGAGGATGGCCTTCTGTTGCTCTCCAGAAGAGGTCCTACAAGGACAGTCTTTTCCTATACCTCTGTACTCATTTAGAGTGACCTAATCTGAGGAGTACAGATTACTATCACTTAAATGCTACATGGTAGCTCAGAATTTGGGAGAGTGATAGCAATCATTATTTCATGATGGTATGTTCAAATTTATATTGTGATTTACCCCACAAAGGCCTCAAGTAGATGGCACTTATCTCATCAAATTCACTGAAAAGGACAGAAAAATACTCAGTGTCTCTTTTATTTGGATTTGTGCTAAGTCTTAGAGAATTTATTCTTTACACTTTGAGTCAGTAAACTGCAGATGTCAATCTTTTGCATATTTTTAGACTCCATATCCCCTGAAAGAAGAAACTGTGTGCTGAGTTGTGTCCAACTTTTTGCAGCCTGATGGACGACAGCCCATCAGGCTCCTCTGTCTGTGAAATTCCCCAGGCAAGAATGCTAGAGTGGATTACCAATTTCTCCTCCAGGGGATATTCCTGACCCAGGGATCGAACCCGTGTCTCCTGCATTGGCAGGCAGATTCTTTACCACTGAGCCACCTGGGAAGCCCTGCAAGAAGAAACTACCCAAAACTATGATTAGATGTGTAAATATTTTCCCTTTTAGAATGATTTTGGCCCTTAGGATTTGTTACAAATAGAAAAATCAATTTGCTAGTGTCATCCATATAAATATTTGACCAGAGACCTCTGGTAATAGAGTTGGGCTAATTGACGTCACTGGGGCTTCCCAGGTGGCGCCATGGTAAAGAATCTGCCTGCCAAGCAGATCCCTGGGTCAGGAGGAGCCCCTGGAGAAGGAAATGGCAATCCAGTCCAGTGTTCTCGCCTGGAAAATTCCATGGACCGAGGAGCCTGGTGGGCTATAGTCCATGCAGTCTTTATAAAGAGTCAGACAGGACTTAGCAACTGAGTATAGAGCACACTTGATGTCACTGTGTCATACAGTATGGGGTGTGTTCCCTTTTGGTTGATCCATAGTGGTCTCTTTGTAAGCAAGCTGTAAGTAGGAAACAGGTTAAACTCTGGGATTTTTCTTTTGTTTAGCTTTTATACACAGAACTGTAACACTGACTAAATACCTTGCTTCCTTGTAGTGTGGTTTCTTCAAGAGAAATAAGAAAGATCACTATGATGCCACATATCACAAGGCTGAGATCCATGCTCAGCCATCTGATAAAGAGAGGCTTACTTCTGATGCGTAGTATTGATCTACTTCTGTAATTGGTAATTGATCAATGTTTTTTAATTGCTAGCTGTGGAACCTGCTATGGTTGTGGTAGCTAACTTTAAAAGCAACAGCTTGCTGTGTGTGTCCCATTAACAGATGTTTTCCAAATGTCCACACTGGCTTGCCTTGCTTGAATTTATTTTATTTCATTTATTTCACTTGAAAGCTTACTTAAAAAAAAAAAAGTGCACAATCTTTCGTTGCAGGTGAGTTACTTTTTGTTGTTGTTAATAGACATCACCCACAGCAATGAAGAAAACTGCAATCTACGAACACATAGGAGGTGTTAGACCTCTACAGTTGACCAGTTTGCCACCTATTGTTAATCTAGTATGTAGCATACCACTTGGAATTTCAAAGATGCATAAGAAATCATGCCAGATTTCTTGTCCATTTTGGAATTTCCCACAGGTAGAAGCTTGTGTTGACTGCCTAATTAACCTGTTGCATGTTGGAAACATTGTGTTTCTCTTGAAGAGAAGGCTTTCTCACTGTCATCTTTTTTATTTTTGTGCTATAAAATGATGGGGCAAGGCTTGGAATGCTTTTATTGTTGCTCAGAAATTGTTTTATGCTGGCTAAGCATGCAACTTCCTTTCCCTGCATATCTACTACAAGTCAAAGACCATTACAACAAACTCTTCACTACTGGCGTGATAGACATTATGGTCAACTTCAGAAGATGATTCTTTGCCAACATGGCCTTCAGTTTACAAAAGTTTAATATAAAAATGCTGTGGACAGTTTATTCAAAATGTTGTAATGGAGTTTGATCTTGTTACATGTTCTTAGAAATTTTTTTCAGCCCTGGGTCTCAGCTGATTTTAAGTTCATGTTTGGCTTCTCTTATTCGTAACTCCATGGAAACAGGAATTGGCAGCGATTCCTTTTTCCATTTCTGTGGGCACCAGAGGGTAGAATTACCCCTGTAATCCCTTTCCATGGCCCTGTCACGATGAATCCCAGCATTTCCATTTCAGTTTATGTATCACCCCAATTTCGTCTTTGTTTAAATGGGGCAATAGTCACACTATGTGACAGATAGGTGTTTTGGCAGAAAAGGCCTTAGAACAAAAATTCTTGTCCCATTTTTCTCACTGATTTAGTGATAAACTTATACATAATTTTATTTTGCCCCATGCCATTTTTATAGCTTAACATCATTCAAAACAAATGTTCTGTGCCTATTGATGTCACATAATAAACACATTAATCAACATACTCTAAGTATCTTCCTCATCCATCTTTTATCTACATTTAGAAATTAAAGACATCTTTTTAAAACATCTATATATTTTTTATTCATTAAAAAAATTCAATCTGACTTAAGACTTTCCAGGTATGTTCCCAATAAAAACCTACTTTGGATCAGATTGAATATGTTTTAAAGATTAATAAAATATATATTCATTAATAATCTAAGTGCTGTATTTTTGCCAAAAAGAAAAGAAGTTAGAGGATGCTCTGAAATTCAATCTAGTGATAGTTTCTCAAATTCTTTGTGGTGAATGATTTTATTGCAGGACACAGTCACTGCATGATTTATTAATGAAACAGCTTAGTTTGGAGGCTTCATTTGGAAATCCAGGCAGTACATATTATGTCTTAGCTATTAAGAAAGAGGTACTGGAGCCTCGAAGGAGAGGAGATTAAATCACCCATTTCAAGTAGTAATTTGTAAAATATTTGTGACCTAATTTCCATTTTGTTAGTGGAAGAGGGGCATGGAATAATCTTTGGTTTATGACCTTGAAAAAAGGTTGTTCTTGAAATTAACATGATGTTCTAGTAATCTGAAAGTTAGATCTTTTACATATAGTATGGTGATTGTAAAAAAATGGAAGCACTATTGCATAAACTCTTCAACTCTTAGAAGTAACTAACATTGCTATAATAAGATGGAAAGACGAGATGGGAAAAAGGACTTTTCTTCCAGTTTTACAGCTGTTCTCTTCTGTTTCTCCTCACCGGCTATTACTGTTTCTTTTTGACCTATTAGTTCCTTCTTAAAACCATGTCTTTTATTCTTTGTCCCAGTCCAAATTTAGGCATAGTTGAACAGAAAGCTTAGATATTACCATCTGGTGGACTTGCCCTTCTTGGAATTACTTAATTTGTGTCTGTTTCTTTCTGCCCCTGTCTCCAGTGTGGATTCTTTAAACGCTCTAGGTACGATGATAGCGTTCCCCGATACCATGCTGTAAGGATCCGGAAAGAAGAGCGAGAGATCCAAGATGAAAAATATAATGATAACCCTGAAAAAAAACAGTGGATCACAAAGTGGAATGAAAATGAAAGCTACTCCTAGGGAGGCCAGAAAAGCTTCACAGTACCCAAACTGCTTTATTTTTTCCCCAACCCAGACACTCAGACGGATTGAAAAACCTGTTCAATATCTGAAAACTGATTTCAGACAGGCTGCACAACAGTACGGGCCTGCAGTTTTACCTGTGGACATGGTTACGTAGCCCGAGGCTCCTGTTTGGCGCAGCCCAGTTGAAGGCTGTTGGAATGGATTTTTCTTTAACTGCCTTAATTTAACGTTCCGGGTTGCCTTTGTTTTTGACTTACTTGTGCTGGGGAAGGGCCTGCCCGGTTACTCTTACGCGACATTCTTCCAAAGGTGTAGCTGGAAGAAGGCACCATGACCCCCGCGCCAACAGAGTGACCGTCCCAACCTCGGCACCACCTCTGCCAGCGTTCTTCTCATAGGACGGGAGAACGTGCCAGTTAACTGTCCTGCATCACAACCCTATGCCATCAGGGTAACCGTGTTCAAACTAAAGTGCTCCCATAAATTAAATGTGCAATAGAAGGTGATGTTGCCATCCTGCCATCTTTTTCCATTTCCTAGATGTGTGAATACCTGCTCATGCCAAATACACACAGGTTTCATTTCCCTTTCACTAAAACACACAGGCATAACAGATTTGAATGCTAGTTATACTTATTTGTATATGGTATTTATTTTTCTTTTTTACAAACCATTTTGTTATTGACTAACAGGCCAAAGATTCCCCAGTTTGCCCTTCAGGTTGGATTAAGCAATCGGAATCAGAACATGAGAGGTCACTGGTTCGACCTCAATTACTGACTGCCTAAAAAACATAGTAAGTCTTTATAAATATAGCAGAGAGTTGTTATACTTTACAGATAAGTTTAAGTTATTAACTCCCTTCATGACAGCACTCATTCCCTCTCTCCAAACCCAAAACATTTAAGAAACAGAATTTAACTGTGAGATGTTTAATTCTTAAAGACAGAAGATATTTTTAGTTTAGAGCCATGTGTGATAGTCCTGATTTTCTTGCTATAACTATCAGGAACTCTTGGAAATAATGGGATTGTTTGTTGGACTTTAGTGCAGTTTAGTTACTGCTGAAAATACTGTATATTCAGGACTTGAAAGAAATAGTGAGTGCCGATGGTGGACCCAAACCGATCCAGTGTAAGACTACTGAATACCTGATACCAAAAGTCTGAACATCATGGCTTTGAAGTTTTAAAATATTATTGGAATCATTTAATCAATGAATCGATGCTCTGTTTTTTGCTTTGTTTCCTCCCCTGTCTGTATCCCCCAAAATACTTTAACTACTCTGAAAATAAGTTTAAATTGCTTAATTTTAAAGATGAAGGGGAGGGAGGAAGAAGTTATTATATACATTCAATAGAGATTGAATAGCTGGAAAGCTAAATTTTAAAAAATTACTGTACTTCAAAACGTTAAGTTACAGGGGTACAGCAACGAACAGGTGCTAATTTGTTTGGCTGTAGTATAAGTAGCATCTCAAAATCTTTTAAAAGAACAAAGTACAGCTATATGTGACATTGATGCTTTTGTGTTTTTTTTTTTTCCCCTCGAAATCTTATGTCCTTAAGATATTAGTTGTGCTTTGGAATTTTCAAAACAAAAATAGTTTTACAGATGATATTTTGTTTACAGAAATTTCTCTAAAACAGGTCATAACAATGTTTAAAATCTCAGTTTCTTGCTTAGATAACTTGGAACCCAGTGCACTGGCTTATAGGTTGCTGAGAAGCTGATATTTTGAAAGTGTTTATAGACCTTTGTTATAAAAATGAATGTCCTAAAAAGGGGGGGGCGGGGTGCAAGGGTGGTTCACCAACAAAAGAAACACGAATGTAGTGGTATTTATAGTTGTTAAAAATGTCATCTCAAGTCAAGTCACTGGTCTGTTTGCATTTGATACATTTTTATACTAACTAGCATTGTAAAATTATTTCATGATTAGAAAATACCTGTGGATATTTGTATAAAAGTGTGAAATAAAAATTTTTTTATGAAAGTGTTTGTGGCTTAGAAACACAGCATTGTACATGTGAAATTATAAATAACCTGACTTGCCTTTCTTTTTATTGCATCAATCTGAACTATAAAGGTTTTGGTGTTTTTATTTATGGGACACTAAGAATAACCTCAGATCAGCCAAAGATATTAATGCTCCACAAAATGCAATGTAAATGTGATTTTTTTTCCTCTCAGCTTTACTGTTGAGAATATTTTCAAAAGAAAATGATCTTAAAGGTGGTTTGTTCAAGATACCTGCAAATTGGGGGTTGGGTGTAAGCATTGATTCATCTGCTTCAAAGGCTTATTATGCCTCTGAAGGATAGGGTGTCAGTTAGCAATGACACATGGCACAAAGAAAAAAGTTCTTATGGCTGAGTTGCTCTCTTCTTAGAACAGACTTTCCCTGTGACAGCAGTCCAGCTGTGACCTGCCTCATTATACTGATCGCCAAGCACTGACTAGGCAGAATTGACAGGTCAGAAAATATTTTCTTCATCAATGGATTTCATTTAAATTTAAGCAGCGTTTTGAAACTTCTCTAGCCGGATTGTCACAATTTAATAAATGGAAGGCATGTATAGAGTGTGCAGACAATATACCATGCCCTGGCCTGAATAAATTGTCCAGTCTATGAGGGAATAGTTTTCCATTGTACTTGGTATCACACGTTATGTCTTAGCCTTGTTAGTTCTTTGAAGGTCAGACAGGTGATAACCATCTAAAGAAATGAGTGATAGGTACTTTTTAGACAGGCCAGTGGCTGGCATATACCCATGGGACTATTAACCACGGTCCCATGGGTATATGCAGTGAAAGTCACTGCAATGATGTGTAGTCAGTGGTTACGAGCATCAAAAACTGGTTTGGCTTGGGCTGTGGCATAAATGCCCTTGGCATTATGGTAGTGCTTTATGGGACTCCTGGGACTCTGCTTCCTTCTCTTCCTCACACAAAAACAGCGATGCCTCAGAGTGTGATAGCGATATTCATACAGGGGACCCTTGGACCTGTCTGTGAACACTGACATGTAATTGTTGGTTGCAGATTACTTGCTACAACCTCGCAGTGTATCATGCAGAGTTATGACTTATGTCATGCCCCTGTGGTTGAGAATATTCTAGAATGTGGGGCAGATGTTGGTGAGAAATGCCTCACATTGTCCGGACCAGGAAAATAAGGATAAGCTCGAGCCTTTTACCCTCGATGAAAACATCTTAGTAAGAAACTTAGCCCTAGTACAATGAGGACATTGTGGGAAAACAGGCTGGGACTGATGGGCTGTTTTGTTTTAAAGGAGAAAAATGGTGAAATGTAGGTGACTAGCTTCCACATAAATACATTCCCAGGGCTAAGAAAGCAGGAACGTGGAAGGGTTATTTGATGAGCTTGAAGCCGAAGTAAATGATTAAAGGCAGTTCCTCGAGCTCAAAGGATGAGTGGTCCGTCCTTTGGACTTCCGTGGTCCAACCTCTTACATTGAGCCTCAAAGAAATGACCTTCAGGATGATTTCAAGAGTGGCTACTGCATTGAAGCCAGGTGGCATCTATTCCACCACTCGTTCTGATTGTGGTCAAGTGGCAAGTAACTTTTCTTTCTCTTAAAAATAGGTTTTGCCTTCTCTGGCCCAGCTCTCTGAGTCTGAGAGTGCTGTGAGCCAGTGGCTGAGGCCAGGTCTGCAGAGGTGTTACCAACAGACCCATTTAGGAGGGAAATGTTACAAAGGGGTTCCTGGTTAAATCCTGGACAGGTAAGTGAACTGTAAAACAAGTCAGAGTGAGAAAATGGGTCTAACACAGTTCAAAGTGGAGCACAAAGGGAAAAGCTAGCTGGGTGATGGTTGATGACTACACTCGAGTGAAGGAAAAGTGTGACTTTCAGAGGAGTCAGTAAAGCTTAAATGCCCTGACCCTGGAGCATCTCTTTGTCAGGCTGCTGGTGCTGGGTTCATGGAAGTGGGCAGAGACACATCCGTGTTAGCAAGGGTCAGATAAAATTTACGCTATTGACACACTGTCCTTCTAGAACATCCCCAAGAAATCTCAAACTCTAGGAAGAGAGTATGCTTCTTTACCTGTCTCAAAGCCTAGCAGGTAAGTATTCAGTTCAACAGTAACCAGCAGATTTAAGTGAGTGTTCTGTCAAGATCTTGTTATATGGAGATGATTAGATGTGGTTTCATTATTTCTTTCCCAACTGGGAACAAAATTTATAGGGATGTTACCAGGCTCTGGGGACACACATATAAATAAGACACTGGCTCTGCCCTTTTACAGGAAGCTTATCCAGAACAACAGATGGTACCGACACACAGGTAATCTACTTTACATACATGTGCACAGTCAAGTCAGTCATGTCTGACTCTGCAACTCCATGGACTGTAGCCCACCAGGCTCCTCTGCCATGGGATTTTCCAGGCAACAATACTGGAGTGGGTTGCCATTTCCTTCTCCATTACATAACTAGCAGAATTTAAAAATCTTGTCTCAGGGTATCAATGGTTGACACATCAGGTCAGTACCTGGTCCTACGTGGGCAGAACTTGCCTCCAGAACCAACCCCATTCCTATAAAGTTGGGAGCAGTCTAGTCTCAATCTGGGCTACCTATTTGAATTCCTAAAATACATTAAAAAAAAAAAAAAAACACCCAGTGCCAAGAATTGATGTCAGACTAACTCCATCAGAAACTTCAGTGTGGAATCCAGGCATCCGTGCTATTCAAGGCTTCCCTGGTGACTCTTACTGTATAGCTAAGATTGAGAGCTGCTTCTAAAGCGCTGGACAGCTTCAATGTTTATGGCAAAGGCTCTGCCCTCTGTGTGGAAATAAATATCTTATGGGTGTGAGGTTTCTACTGCACCAGTAACAAGAGCTTGGAAGGTAGAGACATATTTGCAATAAAATAGGAGCCACTGAATAGGGTGTGTAAGAGTGAGGCTGCAGTCAGACTGCCAGGGTGTGAATCAGTTTCCCCTCTTAGAATATAACCTCCTCGAGTGGCTGACATGTCTGTGCCCCAGTTTCTCTATTTGTAAAGTAAGATTGATATTAGTACCAATCTCATGGGTTCTTAAAAGGAATAACTTAGAGGATCAGAAAATGTTCACTAAATGTTATTTTAATAATTACACTTGTTATATAGAACCATAAAATGTTAAAATATGAAGGAAACATGGAAATCTAGTTCTACTTTCTCATTTCACAGATGGGGAAATATAGTTTAACTACTGCTGACCTGTCTCTTCATCTAGGTTTTTTATACCCCTGGGTTTACCTGCAAGTGCAAGTAACCTTCACTAAAAAATACTGTGAGCCTAACTCTTACATTTAAACTGCACATCAACATAGGTCATTTTGTACAAGACTGACATGTCAAACTGTTTCAAACCCTTAATACAATGACCATAATGCGGGCTTGGAGCATGCACACAAAGTCATATGCTGGTATCTTGAAATTGCTATGTACTGACTCATTGACTCCCCCCCTCCCCCCCCCCCCGCCNCTCCCCCCCTCCCCCGCCCCCTGCCCGCCCCAGAAATGGAAGAGTGTAAATAGAGAGGATTATTTTTTGAACCATTCCTCAGTTCTTCACCCACACGATAGATTATTTGGTTTCCTGCAGTGGGAAGGCATGTTGTAGTTCTCTTGTTTACATACCTTTATTGCTATGCAGAAGAGGAAGTGCTCATAGGCCCATTCATGCTTGAGTTACATCATGTATATTAGACCAGATTTGTCAGTGCAAAAACAGTTGAAAAACTCCCTTTTCTTCTTCCCACGTGTCACAGTGCATTGACTGAAAGACTCTAAAGTCCATAAGAGGGGAACCTTTCCCTAGAAAGACTGGGGGTCTGTTGGATTCCAAGGTGTCATCAAATTGCTGATGGAACTCAAGTTCTAGAGTGCTTACAGCCATACCCACTTTGTTGTTGCTGCTGCTAAGTCACTTTAGTCGTGTCCAACTCTGTGTGACCCCATAGACGGCCTCCCACCAGGCTCCCCCATCCCTGGGATTCTCCAGGCAAGAACACTGGAGTGGGTTGCCATTTCCTTCTCCAATGCATGAAAGTGAAAATGAAGTAGCTCAGTCGTGTCCGACTCAGCAACCTCATGGACTGCAGCCTACCAGGCTCCTCCGTCCATGGGATTCTCCAGGCAAGAACACTGGAGTGGGGTGCCATTGCCTTCTCCAGCCAATTTGTTAGGAAGTCTTAAATCAACAAAGTGGTTAAAAGCCATCCTCCTCACACTTTAACGTGCCTGAGAATCACCTGCAGACATTAAGCTGCAGGTGCTGCTTCAGAGAGCTTGGGAAAGAGCCTGAGAGTCAACTTTTCTAATGAGCACCAGACGCTGCAGTCCACAGATTATACACTGGGTAGCAAGAGTCTGTGGAATCTATCTTCATTCAAGGTTCAAGACACTTATTTGCCACTTTCTGTTTACCCCTACTGGTTTAATTTCTGCATCTGTAAAACAGTATATGGAAGGATTATAACCTAGGCTTCTAGAAAGGAGACACCAGTCTACTCACCTTTAACAACTTCCAATCCCTTACATCCTCAAACTTGCGTATAAAGAACAATCAGGGCACATTTTAGTCTTTGTTACATGTGAGGATGACAGGACAGATAACATTCCTAATTTTAGGCTACTCTATAGGCCAGGCCTTTAAAAAACCTGCCCTGCTAGAAGCAAAATCCCATTTACAACTGAAGGGGGGATAATCCGCCAGTTCTAGTAGCTGACCTACAGAAGCAACCGTACGTTGGTCTGGTTACAGTGACTTCTCTAAATCAGTAACAAAACAAAAGGACTGCAGTAAGAGTCAGCCAAACTCTGAAGAGTTAAACTTCTGCAATCTGACAATTTCTTTTTAAGCAGCAACAATTCTTCAGTTTCCCTTTGCCTGTTGCCACCGCAAACAACCCAGCTACTCCTGCTAGGAAACAAATGAATGATTCCTAAGTCCATTGAGATAGATATCTGTGGATTGGCTGGCTAACTTCTATTTCACCCTTTAATTAGAAGGGCTGGAAAGCTAAAAATTCTCTTCCAAATTCCCCTTGCAGCTAGGGGTTTTGCACATGAACTGGATTCTGTGAATTATGTACTTCCATTTGAGATCTGCAAGGTGGACTCAGTGAGTATTTCTACTAGCAAGCATGGTTGTGGAGACCTAAGGTTCAGTGTTGAGGGTCTTCTAGCTTTCTGAGTATTAGAAAGGGTTAACTGGTGGTGGTCTCATTTCCTGTTTTTGACTATGGATTGTAGCTACAAGTATTTTTCGTCACCTAAATTTCCAGAAACTCCTAGATGAGTGATTGTTCTAGAATCTATCCCCAGAGACCCTGTCTAGAGCCTAGTCTGTGTTGTATACATGTAATTTCCTATACATTAAATCCCTTCATGGCAGTAATACCTAGAGTGGTTTTTACTTTATGCCCTGAATCCCAACTGATATGGCCACTCACCCAAAGAAAATGTTAAAAGATCTGGGAAATTAAAAGAGAAAATGCATGGGATGTAACTGTCTTCTAGCTAATGCTGGATTTAGAATATTTTTATTTTTATTGCCTTATAACATCAACTTGATTCTCCAAGATATTAAATATATGTCATGTTAGGATGAATCTTTTTTCTTTTTTAATTATTCTAATTGGAGGCTAATTACTTTACAATATTGTAGTGATTTTTGCTATACATTGACATGAATCAGCCATAGGTGTACATGTGTCCCCCATCCTGAACCCTGCTCCTATCCTCCCTATCCCATCCCTTAGGGTCATCCCAATGCAACTGGTCTTCAATGCCCTGTCTCATGCATTGAACCAGGACTGGAAATCTCTTTCACATATGGTAATATACATTTTTCAATGTTCTCTCAAATCATTCTACCCTTGCTTTCTCCCACAGAGTCCAAAAGTCTGTTCTTTACATCTGTGTCTCTTTTGCTGTCTCACATATAGGGTCATTGTTTCCATCTTTCTAAATTCCATATATATGTGTTAATATACTGTATTGGTGTTTTTCTTTCTGACTTATTTCACTGTGTATAATAGGCTCCAGTTTCATTCACCTCTTTAGAACTGATTCAAATGCATTCTTTGTAATAGCTGAGTAACATTCCACTGCATATATGTACCACAGCTTTCTTATCTATTCGTCTGCTGACGGGCATCTAGGTTGNGTGTATAATAGGCTCCAGTTTCATTCACCTCATTAGAACTGATTCAAATGCATTCTTTGTAATAGCTGAGTAACATTCCACTGCATATATGTACCACAGCTTTCTTATCTATTCGTCTGCTGACGGGCATCTAGGTTGTTTCCATAAAAATATGGAACGCTTCATTAATTTGCATGTCATTCTTGTGCAGGGCCATGCTAATCTTCTCTGTTTCATTCCAATTTTAGTATATGTGCTGCCAAAGTGAGCACTTGTTTATTTTTTCTAAATCTCCTCTAAAAGAGAGTGGAAATGGGTATATACATTATCTGACTTAATCAGGAAATGAAGGGAATAGAAACATAAAAAAGTGAAGAATCATTATTCTGTGAGAAAATGTCATGTTTCATGGACTGTCTTCATTAAATCGTAGTGATTAATAGGAAAACATGCTACCAGTCTATAGAGCATGGAAATGATGTTTTGTTTTTAACCCCCCAGCATCCCTTTTTTAGGTGAAAGAAACTGCTGTTTCCTTGGGAAGCCTTTCTTCTAATTCAGTCCTTGATGTTAGGTGTGTGTGTACCACCTCTCCACACCTACTTCCATTTTCCCGGACTGGAAACACGGCCCCTGCCTGGCCAATCAGGGTCAATCCCCTAGTGTTTTTCTGAAGCGATGAGAGGTGCTCATTACAGAGATTTTCCCATTGGAAACTTAAGTCTGCTGCTACTCTGTCCATTTCTGAAATAGGAAAGGAGTCAGCTTTGTGAAGTTTATAAAGCGTCACAAGAAGCCCCAACACCAAGAAAAGCAGAGCTGAAACATGGGGAGGAAGAGAGAAGAAGAGGACAGCAGGACACACTGATGCTTTGGGTTTACCACTTGAAAAGTCTTTCAGTGACTTCAGAAAACAATGGTCTTTTACTTAAGGAAGTTTGAACTGGGTTTTCTGTACTTGAGTTGGCAAGAGTACTGCTTTGAGGCATAGAAGGAACATACCTCAACATAATAAAAGCCATATATGATAAACCCACAGCAAACATTATCCTCAACGGAGAAAAACTGAANAGCTACGACATGGAGTACCAGGTGGGGTGGCGACGGGAGACGGTGCGGAGATCCGAGGGGATCCTTGTGATCTGCGTTTCAATATTTCAAAGGCCGTGCCCATTCATCATTAGGGAACGCCGGTTAAGCGCCGCTGTTTTCATTGTGTTTCTCCCGTTGCCATGGCAACTAAATGACACTCTTATTTGTTATTCAGAATGTGCCTATCTCTACACCCAGACTTGGTTCTTTGTTCCTCCTATTGCCTTTTATACTGCTGAAATCTTCCCCAACAAATGTTTCTTCTCTCCATTTTATTTTAGATTGCTATCAGGTAGGCTGACAAAGGAACACAGAAGCCAGGAAAATAAACACAAACAAACCCTCCACACAGGAGAAAAGAGGCCCTGGGAACCCCTGAGACGCAAAGGAAGAGAGGGCAACAGCCTCCCCGCCCCGTCCCAAGTGTTCAGGTGGCTGTTGGTGCTTAGTGGTCAGCAGACCAGAGAGATTCCATTTACATTATAGTACCTATCTTTTAAACCTGAGTATAGATTCTGCTTGATTCAAGCAATCTAGTGATTGAGATATTTATTTATTTTTAATTATTTTTTTTAAATATAAATTTATTTATTTTAATTGGAAGTTAATTGCCTTACAGTATTGTATTTGTTTTGCCATACATCAACATGAATCCACCACAGGTATATTTATTTATTTTAAAAGTTAGTTAATTTGACTTGGTTTAAAGTAATTAGCCTCCAATTAAAATAAATAAATTTATATTAAAAAAAAGAATATACTATCCTATCTTAGGATAGTAGAAGTTGATTGGAGCTTGATGAATAACCTTCCTGAGTACAGTAGGATGAAACTGAATAGACACCTTTATAGTGAAATGAAGTAGTATGAGCAACTGTACATATATGGAAAGATGCAGGAGAGAAACAAAAATCAATACTTTTGTTTGAGTCAGCATCTCTGTGTACTAGTTACAGGCAAGGTTGATGTTCATATGATTAATGTCTTGCCTTCCACACATTCTTCATTCTCAGCATGCCTGCTCAAAATATTGGTATGCAGCCCTCGGTAAAGTGTTTAGTGGTGTTTAAAGCACACTGACCACCTGGTTTTACTGAATATATAAAAGGAAGTCAGAATTAACTTTTTAAGCTGATTCAGAAGCCCCAGCAGAAATGGACCTTTTATTTTGAAGCCCATAGCGCACAGCTGGCCTTTCCTTTCCATGCGGTCTGTGTCCTTGGATTCAACCACCAGTAGGTTGAAAGTACTAACAACAACAAAAAAAAATCCAGAAAGTCCCAATAAAGCAAACCTTGAATTTGCAGTTGTTTGCATAGCATGTACATTGTATTCACAGCTATTTACATGTAATTTACATTTTATTAGGTATTCTAAATTATCTAGAGATGATTTAAAGTATTCAGAAAGAAGAGCATAAGCTATATGCAAATGCTGTAACATATAAGGGACTTGGGTACCTGCAGATTTGGGGGCTTCTGGAACCAATCTTTTGTGGATACCAAGGGATGAGTACATCATTCATCCCATGGTGTATATCAGAGTACTGGGAACCTAAGTTATAGGCTTGATGAAGTAAAAAAATTCTACATGTAGATGTGACTTTCTTTTTTAGTGTGCAATGAAGTTTCTCTTATTCTCCAATCATATACACATTCAGGGTACCACTGTGATCAGCTGGAATAAATTGAGATAGTATGTTGTTAATTTAAATTACCACTTCAGAAACTGTGAGAGAAGCCATCAGTATCTTCTGTAATCACAATGCCACAATTGGCATAATATAATATTTAATATCAACATTTACAGAATGAGTCATACATGTTTGAAAAGTGAAAGTGAAAGTCGCTCAGTGGTGTTCAACTCTCTGTGACCCCATGGACTATAAAGTCCATGGCATTCTCCAGGCCAGAATACTGGAGTGGGTAGCCTTTCCCTTCTCCAGGGGATCTTCCCAACCCAGGGATCAAACCCAGGTCTCCCACATTGCAGGAGGATTCTTTACCAGTTGAGCCACAAGGGAAGCCCAAGAATACTAGAGTGGGTAGCCTATCCCTTCTCCAGTGGATCTTCCCTACCCAGAAATTGAACCAGGGTCTCCTGCATTGCAGACAGATTCTTTACCAACTGAGCTCTCAGGGAAGCCCCATATATGCTTGAAGAGTAAGTCAATTATTTTTCACTAAAATGTTTTGTCAGATAACCTTTCAAAAACTAAAATTACAATTTAGCAGTATAATTTAATCTTTGTAAACATACAGCACTTGATACTCAAGACACTTTGGTAATTATCATGAAATAAAGAGAAAACTAAATTTTATATTTATAGCAATGTCATTATGTACATGATTGGTTTATCTACAGCAAATATTTTTATCTTGTGCTGGGCTATCTCTAACACCTCAGATATTACAGGGTTATCAGTTAGTATACACTTAAGGAATATGTTAATTTTAGTATCAGTCTTAGCCAAAAAAAAAAGTAAAGAATATAATTGCATTGCATTTGTCCTTGAAGCTTAGTTAATATGCAAAAAAAAAGTATAGGTAGGTGTTTTTCTCTGTCTCTCTGTTTCTCTGTCCATATCTAAATTGAAGAAACAGGCAAAAATGTTTCAAACAAAGGATCAAGATAAATCCCCAGAAACCAATCCAATGATTGACATAACAGAAAATTCAAAGTAACTGTCATAAAGGTGCCCGTGTGGGTCAAGAGAACAATGCATGAACACTGTAAAAACTTCAACAAAGATATCGAAAATATTAAAATGTACTAAAGGGAAATCATGGAGTGGAATACAATAATAGGAACCGAAAAATGTATACTAAAAAGGGTTGAACAGCAGACTAGATCAAGAAGAAAAAAGTTATCAATCAAATCAAAGACAGATCCTTGGAAATAATTCAGAGAAACAAAAGCAAAACAGAATGAAACAGTGAGGAACACTTAAAGGACTTATGAGATCTAATAAAGCAGACCAATATATACATCTGGAGTCCCAGAAAGAGGAGAGAGAGAGAAAGGACCAGAAAGGTTACTCAAAGAAGTAATGGCTGAAAACTTCTCAAATCTGGCTAAGTGGACATTCAGATCCACGACTCTCAAAAAAAAAAAAAAAAAAATACATGACTCTAAAGAAATCCACACCATAACACATTATAATCAGATTTTCTAAAGTCAAAGTTTGACTTGTGAAAGCAGCAAGAGAAAAGGAGCTCATCATATATAAGGAACTTCCGTAAGACTGAGCTGAATTTCCAGCAGAAACCTTGTAGACCACCAGAGAGGATGTGCTTAAAGAAAGAAAACCTACCAGACAAAAATAGTGCAATAAGCAAAGTAATGTAAGCATTAGTCGCTCAGTTATTTCCAGCTCTTTGGGACCCTATGAACTGTAGCCCTCCAGGCTCCTCTGTCCATGGAATCCCCCAGGCAGGAATGCTGGAGTGGGTAGCCATTCCCTTCTCCAGGGGTCTTCCTGACCCAGGGGTCAAGCCCAGGTCTCCTACGCTGCAGGCAGATTCTTTACCACCTGAGCCACCAAGACTTGGAGTAAAAGAAACAGGCAAAAAAAGTCTGCCTCCCAGTCTCCCTTTGGCATACTTATATACCTTGAAAGCTACTGCCTGAGACTTATGCTTCTAATTTAATGTGCATCTAGAGGCTAACTTTGATTCTCCCAAGAAACCAGGAAAGCCAGCGAATTCCACCTCTGCCTTTTCCCTTAATCCTACCCTGATGCTGCTGTTGCTGCTAAGTCGCTTCAGTCGTTTCCAACTCTGTACGACCCCAGAGATAGCAGCCCCCCAGGCTCCCCCATCCCTGGGATTCTCTAGGCAAGAACACTGGAGTGGGTTGCCATTTCCTTCTCCGATGCATGAAAGTGAAAAGTGAAAGTAAAGTCACTCAGTCGTGTCTGACCCTCAGNTGGATGAAACTGGAGCCTATTATATACAGTGAAGTAAGTCAGAAAGAAAAACACCAATACAGTATATTAGTGCATATATATGGAATTTACAAAGATGGTAACGATGACTCTATATGCGAGACAGCAAAAGAGACATAGATGTAAAAAACAGACTTTTGGACTCTGGGAGAAGGCAAGGGTAGGATGATTTGAGAGAATAGCATTGAAATATGTATATTACCATATGTGAAAGAGATTGCCAGTCCTGGTTCAATGCATGAGACAGGGCACTCAGGGCTGGTGCACTGGGACAACCCAGAGGGATGGGATCGGGGGGAAAGTAGGAGGGGGTTCAGGATGGGGGACATGTACCCCCATGGCTGACTCATGTCAATGTATGGCAAAAGCCACCACAATATTGTAAAGTAATTAGCCTCCAATTAAAATAAATTGATTTAAAAAATAAACAAAAAACAGCCTTAGCCAACTTACAGAAAAAGAGTCCTGCTTTCTTGTTGTTCTTCAGTCGCTTAGTCATATCCAACTCCTTGTGATCCCAAGGACTGCAGCAAGCCAGGCTTCCCTGTCCTTCACCATCTCCCGGAGTGTGCTCAAACTCATGTCCCTTGAGTCAGTGATGCTATCCAACCATCTCATCCTCTGTCACCCCCTCCTTCTCCTCCCTTCAATCTTTCCCAGCATCAGGGTCTTTTCCAATGAGTTGACTCTTCACGTCAGGTGGCCAAAGTATTGGAGCTTCAGCATCAGTCCTTCCAATGAATATTCAGGGTTGATTTCCTTTAGGATTGACTGGTTTGATTTCCCTGCTGTCCAAGAGATTCTTAAGAGTGTTCTCCAGCACCACAATTCAAAAGCAATAATATTTTGACACTCANGTCCTTCCAATGAATATTCAGGGTTGATTTCCTTTAGGATTGACTGGTTTGATTTCCCTGCTGTCCAAGAGATTCTTAAGAGTGTTCTCCAGCACCACAATTCAAAAGCAATAATATTTTGACACTCAGCCTTCTTTATGGTCCAACTCTCACATCTGTACATGACTCCTGTAAAAACCTATATTCTTGCCTATATCCAAGCAAATATGTTCTATCAGTTAGAGGTGGAGGGTTCCTGACTCCTAAGTGGAAAAGCCAGTTTTGTAGCCCTTTACAAATTCATTTCTGTAATCCTATTTTTTTTGCCTTCCCCTTTGAACTGGTTGTAGTATCTTTTCTGAGTCTCTCATTTAATGAAAGTGTTAATTAAAATTTCAGTGTGTTCATTTTATTTTTTTAAGATTCAATGAAATATAATTGATAAAATCATAAGATATTAAAAGTAGTACACACCATGATAGAGATGTGTTCATTTTGCAGTTGCATGAAAGGCATGATTTTATGTCTTTTGAAAGTTACCTTTGTAAAGCAGCAGTCAGGGTTCTGGGGCAGGAAATGGTATGGCACTCAAACGGGAAACTGAAGAGTGTTTTCAGGGACTGTTTGCAGAGGTGTGGGCAGAGTAGAGATGGAGATAGTGAAGCACCCCAATCAACAGGAGAGGGAAACTGGTACTGCCTCTAGGGCTCCCTGGGCACCGGAAGGGAGCTATGGCCACACTTAAAAGGGACACAAGCCATGGCCCAGCAGGAAGAAGCAGGAGAATGAATAATCACTTTTCTCTCCTCTTGTCCTCTGAGCCCCATGAAGCCACAGGATAAAGTAGACAGGGTGGCATAGTTCAGTTTGTTTCCTATTGCTTTCTACATGATTTTCAGTCAAATCAATCTGACAATAATCACACAATCTCAGTGAATTTAGAGAATCCAGCCCAAGTCTGCTATAAAGAATTTTTTAGAGAGCCTTAAATTACAATTATACTTTATATGTACATAGTTAAATAATATAGCCCTTTGGTAAAAATTCATGAAAGATATTCCACCCTTTGATCACTTTCTACCTTTGAATACATATCTTATGTATTCATATCACTTCATTAATATCTTATTCACTCATATCGCTTCCTCTAAAATATTTTTACCACAGTCTTAATAACCATCAATTTAAGAGATACCTAAAAAATATCTAACATTCTCTCCAGTTTCTGGATCCTCAGCCTTTGACCAAGAAGTGAAAAGCTGATGCAATTTTGTATCTGTTTTTATATACTCATTTGCTATAAGTTGGGTGGAAGTTTGGTGAATATACTTTGAAGAAAAGAAAACTTGGATTAGTTTTTGGGTGAATGAACCTTGACACAATAAATCCCAAGCTTTCTGCCTCACCTTTGTACTTTTACACAAGTTAATGTTCAGTGGAGCACCTCAACATGCTCGGGTGGAAAGCAGCGGAGTTGCAAATCGAGGCTGAGGAAGCCTATTATGCTATGTATGATAGTGTGAGGAGAATTCAGAGCTCAGGGAGCAATCTGGAAGGAAGCGGAAGAGGAGGAGGGCCACATGACTGGAGGCTGCAGGAGAGCTGCAGAACAATTGAGGACTATTTTAAGGATGGCTAATGTTCAGTTGTAAATTGTCTTCTACCAAAACTTTGGTAAAGTTGGCTTCATGAAAAATGTGTGTGAGCGGTTCTGATTAAACCCTAATAAGGAAATAATTTTTTTAAAAAAACAGCAGTAATGGTTTAAAAAAAAAAATATGGAATCTGAATTTAGTATATCCTGGGCATTGTGCTAACACAGATGGCTACACTATCTATTCACAGTCACCCCCAATGAGACAGCCAGTATCCCCCCTTTCTAGGGAAGGAGGCTGATGCTTAGAAAGGTAATTCACTCGAGGTCACATATCCAGTACATGAAAGAGGATCTGACACCAGAATCCAGGCTGTGTTCATAGCACCACACGGCTTTGCTATCACCCTCCCCACAGCCTCCTTAAAAAGGTGTCCTTTGGTCTCTGTCATTGGCAAGAACCCCCTCCTCCTCTAAGGTCGCCCATTTCATAGTCAAAGGGCTGGAACCAAAGTTTGTCCACACAAGGGTGAGATCTGTCTCCCTACAGTTTCCATCCTCAAGTCTTCCATCTGCCGTCTGGGTCCTTATTTTATGGAACAGGCTGTCTAATATTTGAAGACATGTGTAAAACTTCAACGATGATGGACTTTACATAATGTGCTTTCAACAAACATTCATAGAATAGATGAAGGAAGGTCACACTTGGAGGGTACAGAGTATGGCCAGTAGGACAGCAAATATACAAAAAAGACTTGATTACTTTCTCCGCTGCTGCTGCTAAGTCACTTCAGTCGTGTCCGACTCTGTGCGACCCCATAGACGGCAGCCCATCAGGCTCTCCCGTCCCTGGGATTCTCCAGGCAAGAATACTGGTGTGGGTTGCCATTTCCTTTTCCAATGCATCAAAGTGAAAAGTGAAAGTGAAGTTGCTCAGTCGTGTCCGACTCTTAGTGATCCCATGGACTGCAGCCTACCAGCCTTCTCCATCCACGGTATTTTCTAGGCAAGAGTATTGGAGTGGGGTGCCATTGCCTTCTCCGACTTTCTCTACCTTATGTTCATATTGCTTCCTATAAGAAATTTTTACCAAAATGGTAACAACAACCAGGTTAACAGATAATCTGAAAGAATTCTTAGAGGCACCACTTTTGGAAAACAAGTTTAAGTGCTGCTTCTACTCCAATCCTATACTTCTACTCCAACTACTTACACCTATAAAGGTGGTCAGTGTTTTCCTTCAAGCTAAACCCGTGGGACTAATGAAACTGAGGGCAGTCATCAGTTTGATCCCTTAAACTATAACTTTTGCTTAATCAGTAATATCAGTAACTTCACTGATCAAACTTGCCTTAACTGTTCCTGCACATTGCACGCCCTTCGTCAGGTAGCTTAAACAATCACAAGACTCCTTTAGCTGTCCTCTAGAGGCAGCACCTCTGATGGATGGGTCAGTATAGTAATGGTTTCAAAA
>SJYV01014911.1:527351-549909 GCA_006410875.1 Neotragus pygmaeus
TCTCCAGGCAAGAACGCTGGAGTGGGTTGCCATTTCCTTCTCCAATGCATTAGAGAAGGTGAATTTAAGATTTGGTCTCCCTTCTCCTCTCTTGGCTGCCTCATGACTTATAAACCTTTCCCCTGCAAACCTTGGCATCTCAGAGCTGCACACTGGGCAAATGAATGCAGTTTAGTAACACTAATACACCCTACAGGTCCGTCTAGTCAAGGCTACGGTTTTTCCAGTAGTCATGTATGGATGTGAGAGTTGGACTGTGAAGAAGGCTGAGCGCCAAAGAATTGATGCTTTTGAAGTGTGGTGTTGGAGAAGACTCTTGAGAGTCCCTTGGACTGCAAGGAGATCCAACCAGTTCATTCTAAAGGAGATCAGTCCTGAGTGTTCTTTGGAAGGAATGATGCTAAAGCTGAAACTCCATTACTTTGGCCATCTCATGTGAAGAGTTGACTCATTGGAAAAGACCCTGATGCTGGGAGGGATTTGGGGCAGGAGGAGAAGGGGACGACAGAGGATGAGATGGCTGGATGGCATCACCGACTTGATGGATGTGAATCTGAGTGAACTCCGGGAGTTGGTGATGGACAGGGAGGCCTGGCGTGCTGCAATTCATGGGGTCGCAAAGAGTCGGACACGACTGAGCGACTGAACTGAACTGAATACACCCTAAAAAGACAGTCATCTCATTCTTTACACATGTTTTTATACAATCCAAGATCAGAATATGGAGAATAGAACTGTTATTCTAGACCAATAACTGCTGTAAATATTTATGTATAGACATACACATATATATATAATCTTAAAATTGTATAATATATAAATATATATTTTAAATTAAACTACACACCGAAGGAAAAGTAATTTTGTTGGCATCTAAGACATAACAAACCACTAGGATTAGACATATGGAGGAGCAGCGGCAAGAAGGGACAGTGGTGATTTTCACTGTAGACAGCCTTCGCAGCTCTGAGCGATTAAATCGCAATCAGAAATTCTCTAGTCTTATATTCACTATTTGCAAAGGCTGGAGCAATCAAACTGTGACGCTAAGACAGTTAAAGAGAAGGGCAGTCGGAGTTGTGGGAGCCTTTATATACACTGCTGCCCAGGCGGAGAATGACAGTAAATAAAGCTTCAAGTTGAGCCGCCAGTTCTCTTCTCTTGGGACGGGGGTCGTTGCGCTATTATTTAGGGCCACACTTTATAGTAATCACCATGTGTACTTTTGTACCACTGTTTGGCGAGGGTCTGCTCTGAAAATTTTGGGGGTCTCAGTTTGCTCCTCCGTAAAATATGGGCTTGTTTTTTGGAGCGTTTCTGGAACACGCTCTAAGCAAGACACTGCGGTGCCTGGAAGCGGATGTCGATCTTGTGCTAGAGCTTTTGGGCAGAGAACAGGAGACCTGAGGAAGCAGGAAAGTGGGATTTGTTTCCAAAGAGCTTGCGACTAGGCGCGCCACACCACGAGAGGCTCGTAGCTGCCCGGCCTCCACGCGAAACCCCGCCCTTCCGCTCTCCGGGCCCCGCCCCGCGACGGGGGGGGGCGGGACTTTGACTCGGAGGCGGTCCGCACGCGATCCCCGCCTCTCTCCCCGCCTCCTTCCCCTCCCCGGGCTCCGGTAAGGGGGGCGGTGGCCGCGGCGGTGACAGCCGCTCCCCGCCCCCGAGGCCGCCACGTCCCTCACGTACCACCCGGCCGAGCGGCGGAGCGGCGACCTGGCGCCCGGGGCTCCGGCTCCTCCGGCGCGGCTCGGCATGAGGCTAGCGCGGCTGCTTCGCAGAGCCACTTCTGCCGGCCCGGGCCCCGGGCTGCGCGCCGCCGGCCCTAGCGTCAGCCGCAGCCTCACCTCGGACTCGGGCTCCGGCCCGGCGCCCGAACGCGGCGTTCCCGGCCAAGTGGACTTCTACGCGCGCTTCTCGCCATCCCCGCTCTCCATGAAGCAGTTCCTGGACTTCGGTGAGTAGGGCCCGGGCTTCGGGCCTTCCTGCGCAACCCCAGCCGGGAGCTGCGGCCGCTAACCCGGGCTGGGCCCGGCCCGCGCGGGTGCCGTCTCGTCTCCGGCGCGCCCCCTTCCTCAACGTCTCTCCTCCGGCGCTTCGGGCGCCTCCTCTGTTCCTCGCGGACGGATCCCTCTGCTCAGGTGCAGGCGTCCGCGCCCCCGAGAGAGAACTGGGAGAGTGTGCCTTTTCCCCGTGTATTGTTGAAAAACAATCCCGGGGCTCGAACCTCTTTTCAGCGCACGTGTGCACCTCCGCGCTCTCAGCCACGCGCTTTCGGAAGAGCCCAGCCCGAGTGAGAGGCGAGTGTGCTGACACCTCCGGGAGTCGCGTTCAGATTCTGCAGAGTGCTGATAAATGCTCAGTTTTGCATATGATGATTACATAAAAGTGGCATGCTGATAGGGGAAGCAGGTTCTGACTGGCCCAATGTTTCATAGAATGTTTTCCTTGCCACTGGCTTAAGAGTTTCCACCAACCGTACAATTCATTTCGTCAACAAGAATCCGCAGCACGTGTAAAGTGCATGAGTACAGTATGCTATGGGGTTTGTTTACCAAAGTGACTCTCCACTTTCCTCTTGCTCAGATGAGTGCTTCCTGGTTTTCTCTAGAAAAGATGCAGAGGAATTGCAAAGTCAGGCATTTAACTTTGACTTCTCATAGCGGGGCGCTAAGGTGAAATGGAAAGACTTATCAAGTCAAAATTTCGAATAGACAAGAGTTATCTTCTGCATTGTGAGTGCGGTTTGGTCACCAACGGATCACTGGTGGCTTGAAAGATAGCAGCGTAGTTAGCCACTTAAACTTGTGGTTTACAGTGTCGATTTTGTTTGGTTCAAAGCTCTTGGTTTTTGTTTTTACCTTAAAATGACTGTAGTGTTATTAAGAGGGTGAATTTGACCTCTTTCCCAAGTATGCCATTAAACTTCCGCAAGAAAATGTTTTCTTTTAATACGATTATTCCTACTGACAATCTAGTTTTTGCTATGGTTGTCTTTCGCTAAAAGAGCAAATCAGTGAGTTTAAAATGCATCACTGAAATAACATGACTTTTTAGTTTAAATGGAACTGCTTGCCAAATGCGATTCTACAGCTGTTCTGCTTAGCATCTTGAGTAGGAGTGGAGGAAGGAGCAGATTGCTTTCCAGGAATCAGACAATTGAATAGAACCTACTGGGGGAGAAGCTTGAAGATGATTGCAGAGGAAGGGAGCACTGGCAGCTTTTGCTTTCTGTTGCCCGAAGGACTACTCTACATTTACTCTGCTTATGGCGATCAGTATGGTGGTTCTCCCTGGACTCAATGAATCTTCTCATGAACATGTCAGAATTTCCACTGCTTCTTAGACAGGTTTTTCTTATAAACCTAAAGTTAGGAAACACGTTTTTAAAATGATATCAACAGGTTATATAGGATAGGCTTTTTGCAGGTCCTACGTTAATCAGACTGTGCCTTGCTCAGACTTGCCTAGGTTGTCTTAGTTCTAAGATGGGAGATGTGAATAATGGAGACAGGAAAATAACCTCACTGATGCTCTACAGTGTGGTTGGAAGGTGGTTCAGAATGTCGCACAGCTCTAGAGACCGAACTGTCTTGTCCCTTGCTCCTCTTCTTGCCTTGTCATTGTGGTGATGATATCACTTGCCAAATAACTCTGCGTTTCTCTCTGCCTTATGGCTTCCACTTACTGCTATTCACAATGTATTTGGTTTCAGGATCTGTGAATGCTTGTGAAAAGACCTCATTTATGTTTCTGCGGCAAGAGTTGCCTGTGAGATTGGCAAATATAATGAAAGAAATAAGTCTTCTTCCAGATAATCTTCTCAGGACACCATCAGTTCAGTTGGTACAGAGCTGGTAAGATTCACTGTTCTTGTGTTTGCAATTTGAGTAGAGTTGTAGACTTTACCCAAAGTTAAAGCAAATACTTTTTTACTCTTCAGTGGTGTCTCAAGGTAGTAGCAGCATTCCTCTTTCTTTGTTTGGATATATCTGGGCTTGTCACTGCAATCCTGGACTGTACTACGTTTTGGTTTTGAGAAAACAATCAGAAATGCACAGAAATACAGACACTGTATTTAAGATTCTTGTTATTAAATCTCCAAGGATGTTATTTTATAATGTAATAAAAATATCTACCATAAATTGATAGCCAGAGATTTATATACTTTACCTTTAATCCCTTCAATAACCCTGCCCAGTGGGCATCCATTTTACAGACGAAGAAATGGAGGTACTTACAGATTAAGTCCTTTGCCTAAGGCAAAAATATTCATGGGATTCAAACTCAGATTTGTTTGTTTCTACTGCTGTATGTTGAAGTCAGATTAATAAAATGTGTTAAAGGGTGTAAATATTTTTTATAAACTGAATTTATCTTATTGAAGTATATCTTTATAAGTCACAAAAGTTAAAATATTTATTCTACCATTTAAAACCAATTAGAAGTTATTAGAATTGTGTAGAAACTATGATCTCTTTTCTAAAAATGACAGTAGAGCTATTAAGGGTGTGTATGCATATATGGCCACTTGTATACAGCCTTTCTTTTTAATGTTATTAAAAGTGTTATTCTGTTAACCACTATACATTTCAAACAAAAGAGTTTGCCAGAGTTGTCTTAAATGGAATATTTTAGTTGCAAGGCATTTCCCAATTATGATTTATGGAGATCCTAGCTTTTCTGTTGTAAGCAGTGTAATTATGGGAGAAGCTGATATAATGTCAACTTTTTAAAATAAGTGAAAGAAGTATGACTGCTCCATAATTGATAATCAGATACTTTCCAGTCCAAAAATGGAATAGTTAGAAATGTGGTTTAAGTAAGAGGCATTTGTTTAGGAACTCTGATGCAATTTTCTATGGAGGTTTATTCCTTTTTTTGAAAAAAAAAAAAAAAAATCATTAAAAGTAGAATATGTTACATTTTAAAAATATCTGTGCCTAACACATTGTAGATGTTGACAATTTAATGCCAAAAACTCTTCCTCTGTTTACTGGTGCTGAATTGAATCTTGAAGCCAGAGTTTTAGGTGAAGTAGAAAAGAATAGATTTATTGCTTTGCCAGGCAGTGGAGGACACAGCAGGATCTTGCCCTGAAAAACTGTGTGTCCCAACCCAGGGATGTTGGTGAGGAGTTTTATAGCAGTGGTTCAAGGAAGAGCTTGCTGATAATGATCAGGGTACATGCAGCCCTTTAATCTAGCCTCAGGTGGTCTCCTGAAGTGCTCCTTGAGATTATCAAACCTTCTGGAATGAAAAATGCTAATATCTTTCTTTTGTTGGGCGTTTTAGTGCTGTAAAAGAATTCAGAAATGTCTGTGTCTTGAGGGGAAACCAGACTGACTCCAGGTCTGCCCTGTTGTCTCTTGGCGGCTTCTCCCTTATCTCTGCATCCTCTCTCTTCCCTGATTAGCACCTGTTTGAACCTGTCCTTTGGACCTCAAGGAAGGTCATGGAGACTGGAGTCTGTTCCCTACAAATACGAAATTGGAGACATGGAAAGGCTTCTGTGCCCAGGAGCCCCACACGATCCTGCTTGGTTTCAGTATCTTCTGAATAAAAGCATAATTGTTCTTGCCAATGAAGAGTAAGGGTTAAATCACAACAGTAGACTCAGAATCACTAGACTTTGGAATGCCTTGGCATGCAGTAGGGCATATTGTTTGTCAGAAACAACTTTCCAAACCAACATGGGGATTTGCAGATTTTTAAAACACTTTCACTGACCCTGGACACCTACTAAAATATAGCAGCTGAAGGTCCGGCCAAAGCAGATGTTACACTAAAGAAGGTCATTGAATGAAAGGTGTTTTGGCTCTGGCTCTGCACTGCCATTGTGCTCTGCTGCATGACCTTCAGAGAGGCATTTGACTTTCCTCATGTTGCTCCTTTACCAGGTGATTTGCTCCATCATATTTTTAGGTAAATTAAAAACGTGCATTTTCATGACTTTTGTGTTTTCGTTCAGTTGTTTAGAAGAACCATGTGTTAGATTGTAGACTTTCAATAAGCATCTGCTGACTGGACGTAACATCTAAAATTAAGGTTTTAAAACAAAGACATTGAAGTTAGAGTCTTAGATCAAGGTAAGCTGGCCTCCGCATTTTACTGAGACTAAGACAAGTTAAGTCATTTGCCCAAGATCGTATAATTGTTGGTGACAGACTCAGTTCCCATGACCATCAGTATATTTATACTCTGGGGTACAGTGCTAATTTTAAGAAATGTAAAAATTACTTCGAGTAGAGAACTTTAAAAAAAGTAGGAAATTCTTAAATCAAATTTAACCTAAATGCTTTTAGGAGAAAATGTACCTTCTAATTACTGTCAGGGACTTTGCTTGAATGTGAATGGGTATACAAATCCCACTTCAACCATAATTTGCTAAAAATTAATTAACAATAAAGAAATGTTTAAAATGCCTCTTGATCATTTTCACAATATTGGACTTTCAGAATGTAAAAGAACAGTCTTAAAAGAGGTTGATTTACATTTCAGGTATATCCAGAGTCTTCAAGAGCTTCTTGAGTTTAAGGACAAAAGTGCTGAAGATGCTAAAACTATTTATGAGTAAGTACAGTTGTTTTGCCTTATTTGAACATCATATAAAACATCATCATATACTCTTTGAACATCATATAAAAATGTAAATGTATTGTTATTGGATAATTTTAGGGAAATTGATTAACTTTTGGTTTTTCACTACTTTAGAACATATGATGGTATATGTGTCTGTCGCAGTCCATACAGGCCAGCCAGGTAACATAAATTCAGAAATTGGACTGGGCATAAGAAAAACTTCATGTTTCTCTTCACTCTAGTATAAAGAAAGATGCAGTTCAAATGTGGTGATCAGGGGAGATCTTGATGCGGTCTCAGGGCCACTTGGATGGTAGGAGACTGGTGAAGACTTGGTGATGAGTGCTTGCTTCTAAAGGACAGCCTCTCAGCTCTACTGACCATTGCCCAGCAGAAACACTGCCCAGATCGCGTGATGTGTGTGTGTGTGTGTGTGTGTGTGTGTGTGTGTGTTGAGGGGGCAGGTATAAGAAAAACTACAAGTCTAGTTATTTTTGTTTTTTAAGTTAGATTTCCTAATTTTGAAAGATTGGAAACTAAACTTTCAACAAACACTGAAGGCCTGAAAGACAGAAACTTGTCTCTGTTTATGTACTGTGGTCTGCGAGACAATGTAAGTAAATGTGACCTATTAATAATCAACATACCAGGACTAATAAGCCTCATGATCCCCTAAGACAAGTTACCTGCTTTTTCCAGTTAATGTTGCTCAGAACTTAAGACTGTCTCTGTTGTTGTCCTCCAAGTCCATTACACATTTTTTTTTACTGTCTTTAAAGGTGGTAGCAACTTTTTAAACATGATTTTGGTTTGAAAATAACACCAAGAATTTGTGTAGGTATGCAGCAAAATTCACACAGATGATGTCATTTACTCTTTAAAATGACTCTACTGAAATAATACTATCTGTGCAAAAAGAGATACTATCTGTGCACAAAAAGTCTTAAAATAGCATTAGGCTCACGTGGATAGTGAATGGATTTAGACCCATCCAGTCTAACTTAAAAGTAAACCTTATGCTGAAAAACCTTTGGAAAATAGTCATTCAGAGCTGAATTTAAAAAAAATAACTTGAGCAGCCAGGCAAAATAACCCTATTTTGGTTTTGACAAAAAAAGAGAGATGTGAAATAAATGATTAAGAAGTAACTAGAAATGACAGATTGTTTTTGAGGAGTTTGTTGTTTGTATTTTGGATTCACAGCTTNCACCGACTCGATGGACGTGAGTTTGAGTGAACTCCGGGAGTTGGTGATGGACAGGGAGGCCTGGCGTGTACTGTGATTCATGGGGTCACAAAGAGTTGGACACGAGTGAGCAACTGAACTGAACTAGCGTCTTTATAGAGATGGTATATTTTATGATCTGAAATATACTTAAATGTGTAAGAAAACATGCCTTGATGCTTCTTTTACTGAATTAGACATTTCTTGTTTAGTATAATTGGCTAAATTTAGATTTTAGCATCACATCACTTGCCAAAATATTTGGCTGTTTTGACAGACAGGTTTGTTTAGCTTTACAGACACTGTGATACGGATCAGGAACCGACACAATGACGTGATACCCACAATGGCTGAAGGTGTGGTTGAATACAAGGAGAGCTTCGGGGTGGATCCTGTCACCAGCCAGAATGTTCAGTATTTTTTGGATCGTTTCTACATGAGTCGAATTTCAATTAGAATGTTACTTAATCAGCACTGTAAGTGTCTGGAAGTCAAGAGAAGAAGCTAAATAATCTGTGTTGGTATATTTTACATTTATTTAGAAAACTTTCTTTTAGGGAGAACATTTAATTTTACTTTTTTTTTGTATTAAGGAAAGCAAATAGACTGCCATTGAAAGGAGGTTTTTAAATTTATGTTTAACGTTATGTAAAATGTTTATGTTTTAAGGAAAATACTTGTTCTACTGTTTGGTCCAGACAGCAGCATTATGTATTTTAGCTTATTTTATTTGTTTTTTAATTTTTTATAGCTTTGTTGTTTGGTGGAAGAGGCAAAGGAAGCCTATCTCATCGAAAACACGTTGGAAGTATAAATCCAAACTGCAATGTGGTTGAAGTTATTAAAGGTAAGTACATTTCTCCTTTCAGAAAGAATACCAAAATCAAAATGGTTGAGTGTTTTTTCTTGCTATTAAATCAGTTATTTGAATCATGAGATAAAATGATATAACCCATGCATGGGTTTGAAAATGCCTTTATAATGCTAACTGTGTACTGTGTATAGGATGAATGTTTTGTTGATACCATGCTTTATTAGGCAAAAGGTGATGATGTTATGAAGGTATCTGTTTGACTTCAAAATATTTCCTCACTCCCTCCTTTCTAATCCCTTCTATTGAAGTCGAAATTCTTAATAGTCTGGCTTGTATCTTGCCTCAGTTTTTTCTGTCTGTACCATGTATGCTTGTGCACACACACAATTGTTGGTCTTACGTTGCTGATTTTGGAACTTGGGATACTTTGTGTATGTTTTTCTGTAAATTTACAAACATTGTGCCGTGTGTAGTACATGTGGATATACACCAGGTTTTTGAATGACTGTTAGGGATGTATCAGAATGTATTAATCCATACTCCTATTGATGCATGTTTCTGTTGTTTCTATCACCCACAGTATTGTAGTAGACATCCTTATATATGTGCTGACTTTTGCTAGTATTTTAGAAGGCAGGATTTCTAGAATGAAAAATATTTAAAATGCATTTACAATTTTATAACTTTGAAAATGTATCAAACAATGAATGAAAGTGAGTATTCCCTAAACCCTTACCAACTCTAAATTTTCATTACATGTATTGTAAATATTTTCTTCAATCTGCTGGTTTTCTTTTTACTTTATTTATGGTGTCTTTTCCCATACAAATATTTGAAAATTTTTTTGTAATCATATCTGTCACTTTTTGCTTTATATGGCCTTATAGGCTTTGTCATGTCATACTTTAAAAAGGCCGTCCCCAAACTAAGATTATTAAAGTACATTTTTTTCTACNTTTATGGTGTCTTTTCCCATACAAATATTTGAAAATTTTTTTGTAATCATATCTGTCACTTTTTGCTTTATATGGCCTTATAGGCTTTGTCATGTCATACTTTAAAAAGGCCGTCCCCAAACTAAGATTATTAAAGTACATTTTTTTCTACAGAAAGCTTTAAAATTTCATTTGTCTATATATTATTGCCATCTTCATGAAGCAAAAGTAAATTTATTTAATGACTTTTTTGTTTTGATTCGCACTAGATGGCTATGAAAATGCTAGGCGTCTGTGTGATTTGTATTATATTAACTCTCCTGAACTAGAACTTGAAGAACTAAATGGTAAGCCTGATGCCTTTTCCTTAATGATTAGTGTTATAATTATCTGAGAAGGAATGATGTTAGATTTGTTTTAATATAAAACAACTTCTTTATTGGATATGAAAGCTGAGGGAGATAAATCATGTTAAAAATATGTGTGTTTATGTGTGTGTATGTATATCTGTATATTTTTTAAATTAGTTGGATTTTTTTCTGAAAGACATTTTGCCTTTTTCTTTCCCATTTTCATTATTTTAATTGATAATATTGATTCTTTGCATATTTTTTATTTCCTGGTTAGTCACAGAAAAAAGTGATCCTTCTCTGATGGCTCAGATGTAAAGAATCCGCCTGCAATGCAGGAGACCCGGGTTTGATCCCTGGGTCGGGAAGACCCCTTGGAGAAGGGAATGGCTTACCCACTCCAGTAGTCTTGCCTGGAGAATTCCATGGACAGAGGAGCCTGAGCCTGGTGGGCTACAGTCCATGGGGTCGCAAAGAGTCGGACATGACTGAGCGACGAATGCTTTCAAGAAAATTACATCTGACTTTTATATGTATTTCACTAATGTAAGGTTTACCCTTTAAGATTTCTACTTCCTGAGTTGTAAACCAATTTTTTATTGTCAAGGCGTAAAAAGACTGGAAATGTAAAAGAAGAAAGAAAGATGTCCATCTGTTTGAGACTGATTATCTCTAATGGTCTTCTTTTGGACACAAAAGGTTTAGATGCCTCAGAAGGAGATTGATGAGTCTTTCTCTGTTTTCCCTGGAGGTAGGGTAGTTTGATAGAGAGAGACATTACCTCAGTTAGAATGACCTTGTAAAAAGAATAAAATTGAATAGGCTTCTGCTGAGTTGTATTCTGGACCTTAGAGTGGGAGGGCAGTGGAAGAAGTTGCCCCATTGAAAATAGAGTTGCCTGGTTTTTCTAAATAGTACGTTCAGTGAATAAGAACCACAAGGCACAAGTGATAGTTTGGGAACCTGAACTGCTGTGGGCAGTTTCCAGATGTACCATCTGTGTTTCCGAGAGCCAGTTTATTCATTGGAGAGTCCAGCTTATTGGCTGAATGAGAATTCTGAGGTATGGCGACTCTTACTCCTTTATTGAAAGTTCTGGTGTGCTTATTATCTGTTCTTTACCCCCAGCTGGGCTCCTATTACTTGTCTGAATGTAGAATTAGTGGCCCTTGATAAGTCAATGCTAGCTCAAAGTTTTTATTTGAATCTATATGCACAGAAATGCCCAGAATAAAACAAAGCATCCCACCTGGGTGAAACAATTAAAAAGTGGCTTTTTAAAAGAAAGAATGTATTTATGTGGGTTGGACCATGGAATTTAAAGACTTTAACACTTCTTTTTGGAAGGAAAAAATTCTGACTGTAAGACTGTCTTAAACAGACGCAACCATCATAGACAAGAGTGGGAAGCTGGGTTGGTAGATGGTTATGCAGGATTGCAAGAGTGACGGCGGGACTCATGCTGTCACAGGCAGGTATGAGTTGTGTGAGCCCAGCATTCAAACACAGATACAGTAAAAAACTGGTATAGCCCTTCTCCCCCAAGTAGTACTCTCCTCCATAGTAAATGTTTTCTTTTCAGCACTACACAATATATTCTTTAAAATGCTTTAAGCACATCTCTCTATACTTTCATATTTTTCTCTTCTGCTCTGTAGCAAAATCACCAGGACAGCCAATACAAGTGGTTTATGTACCATCCCATCTCTATCACATGGTGTTTGAACTGTTCAAGGTTTGTAACATAGTATTACATCACCTTTATCAGTCCTTTCCTAAGGTTAGGAGTCTGCTTTGAAAGTTTAAATACTTTGCCAGGTTTTCCTCAGTTTCATTAAAAGATGTCCTTTGGTGTTTCATGGCACATCAGTGGAGATAAGCTGTTGGTCAACACTGATGCCCTTGGTGTAGTGGTAAGCTCAGACCTGGGGCTCAGGAAGACCTGGATTTGAATTCCAGTTCTGCCACCTAAGATGTGTGTGACCTTGTGCAAGACCCTCAACCCCAAGCCTCAGTTTCCTCCTCTGTCAAACAAGGATAATATTATTACCCAGGTTGTTATGAAGGTTGAGAATAACATCCTAAATATCTTATACAATGGCAGCACATTGTAGGTGTTTGATACAATTTTATTTGTGTTTTTACAAAGCAAAATGTTTAGAAGAATGATTCTCCGCCCCTAAAGGACCACAGTCCCACTGTCATATGCATTGTTGTATGCATTTTTTTGGAGAAAGTCACTTACATTGACTTATGTGACTTCTGCTGTTATATTTGCTCTTTACAACAAATTTTGAAAACTAAATTCAATTGTGCTCGTAATGTTGAGAGTAAATTTTTTTCTCAGCAGCATACCAAAGACAGTTGCTGGTAAACAGGAAAGTGTGTGATGAGAAATATGGGTCCATGTGGCTGAAAATATTACCCCACATCAAGCCTGTAGCCTCTCTCAGTGTGGTTACCTTGTCTTCAGCGAGGAGCAGGTGGAAGAGAGAGGGCTTTCAGCCTGATCATGAAAAGGGGAAATACACTGAAACATAGGAAAACTAGCTGACTGTCTTAGAATAACAGAGATTGAAAAATGTTCTTGGTTCTAAGACAGCAAGAATGTATCTAATATCTTACAACAATCTTTCCACCAAAGTGATTAAATGAATAAACGATTTGCACTTAAAGGAGTAAAAGTAATTTTTTCCTTGAAATTTCAGTCACCTGAAGATCTCGTTCCCTATGATGCTTAATAAAAGAAATATCACCATATTGTAACAGACTTTATATTATATCAGTACGGCCTTCGGTGGAGATGACAGAACGTCTTCCTCTGGGGACTCTGTCCCAAGTGCAGTCCAGCCTTTTGCCTTTTAAACTGTATCTAGTCTCAGCAGTTCCTGCTTCAGTGCTACATGTCATGTTATTGCTTAGTGCTTATGCTCTGTTGACATTGTGTACCCTTGTATCCTTTAGAAATTGGTCAAAACTGTTTTACTGTGTAAATAAATATTCTAGTTGCCAATTAGTAGTAAATTAGATTTATTTCTATATCATAATAAGACTTGCTATTAGTACTAAATGAAAAAATCGCTTTTTCTTAAAGCAATTTATGACAATTAAAATGGTTCTTTAAAATAGAGATGACACTGTTTTCAAAAATAAGCTTTGCCCATTATCTACCAAATTATAAAAATATTTGGGTAGAATTTTCTACTTTCATATAAAGCTAGTTTAAAATGTTGAGATTCTGATTTTAGAAAATATGCAGAATTTAGTTGGGGTTTTAACTACCAAGTCCTCCAAAACTGACTTATTTTTTAGAAGTAGTCCTTTAAATTTAGTTATAAATTATGATTCTTAGGCATGTTTTCATTAAATTTTTTAAAAATATAAAGGAGTGCATATATACTTGAAAATTGTACTTCGTTTCTCTCTTCTTTTAAAGTTGTATTTTTAACGTAACCCTTATGTATTTCAGAATGCAATGAGAGCAACGATGGAGCATCACGCTGACAAAGGTGTTTATCCGCCTATTCAGGTCCATGTCACACTGGGTAAAGAGGATTTGACTGTGAAGGTAAGTGCTGTTTTTTTAAATTTTTAAAAACTAATGTACAGACATGTACATGTTTTCCAGAAGATGTAATTTATTCTTAGGAGAAAGAAATCCTGTTCCTTCTAGGTAATATACACATCGTTTCATTTATCTGACTGGTTATGAAATTTTCCCTTGAGTCTGTTTCTATTCTGACCCTTCATCCAGATGATTCAGGTTAAAGTAAACCCTGGAGACAGACAGTTTTGCAGAATCATGTCTGTCCAGTTTGATACCTGCTTTGATAAGTAAAATTTAAAATATTTGGGTATTTTACAGTATTATGTAGATAGTATATAATTTCTCCTTTTTAAACAATGTTTTTAAATCTGCTTTTAAGTGTTTCATTTGATTTTCCTAACAGCTCTTCAGTAAGGGGCAAAGGTAATTTTATCCTCAATTTTACAGAAACTAGACACAGTGATTAGCTCATTATTAGATAGCCAAAAAATGACACAGGACAGGATGTCAGTCCTTTGACCCCTGTTAAGTTTCTGAGCCATGTCCAACTCTCAGTGATGCCATGGACTCCTGCATGCCAGGCTCCTTTGTCCTCCATTATCTCCCTGAGTTTGCTCAAATTCATGTTCATTGACCCTAGTCCCAGGCCTTTTCTACTACATTTTCCTTAGATAGCTCAGTTTCTTAGAGTATGATGATGTTTCTCTTTTTTAAATAATCATTTTAAATTTTGTATCAATAAATGCAGAGAGATGAAAATGAAATGTGTCCGTTCCTTGCCACTCGTAGGTCACTACTCAGAGACAGTCTTTTTGTTATTTCTTTTATTGCTGTGGTTGAAAGACATTTTCCAATATTGCTGTTTATGAAATTAAACATTTTTGAACAGCAAATATTGGCTTTTGGTTATGGTAGCTGAGGAGTTAGCTCTCTTAAAGCATCTCCCCTCTCAGCTGCCTAGCCTCAGTTGCCATTTTCCCAGTATTTAAGTTCATATGTGGAATTCCAGATTAGAAATAATCATCTTTCAGAGACTTTGAAGATACCTAGTGTTCTTTTTTTTAAATACACAATTCAGTGGTTTTAGTGTGTTCACAAAGTTGTGTAACCATACCACTGTTTAATTTCAGAACATTTTCCTCACTCCCAAGAGAAAAACCAGTGCTCTTTAACAGTCACTCCTCATTGCTTCCTCTTTCCACTGTTTGGCAACCACTAATCCATTTTCTGTGTAGGGACTTCCCTATTTTGGACACTTTATAAAAATTCAGTCATACAATATGTAGTCTTTTGTGACTGATTTCTTTCACTCAATATAATGTTATAGCATGTACCATTCATTTTTTTGTTGTTATTATAAATAATGCTGCCATTTGTGTATAAGTGAACATTGGTTTTCAAGTCTCTTATATATATACCTAAAAGCTGAATTGTCTATAGGTAACTTTGTTTAACTTCTGAGGAATACCAAACTCATTCTAAGAGTGACGGTACCATTTTACATTTCCATCAGTAATGAATGAAGGTAGCAATACTTCCACATCTTTACCAACATTTGTTATTGTCAGTCTTTTTGATTATAGCCATTCTATTAGATTATAGCCATTCTAATTCTATTATCTCATGATTATTTTTAGCTGTCAATTAAGATCCTTTCCTCAGTTTTTAAGTAGGTTGTCTTTTTATTGTTGAATTGTAAGAGTTTTCTCCATTTGTTTATTTTCTATTGTTGATACTAATCCCTGATGAGATATATGATTTGCCAGTGTTCTCCCATTCTGTGGCTTTACCTTTTCACTTTCTTGAATGTTCTTTGAAACACAAAGGTTTTAATTTTGAAGAATTTTAATTATTCTGGTTTTTTTTTTCATTCATTGCTTGTGCTTTTAGTGTCACATGTAGGAAGCCAGTGCCTAATTCAAAAGTCACAATAATTACGTCTTTGTTTCTAAGAGTCTTAAAGTTTCAGTTCTTACATTTAGGTCTTTGATCCATTTTGAGTTAATTTTTATAAATGATTTGAAGTAGGGAATCCAGTTCCATTCTCTTGCCTGTAGCTAATCTGGTTGTCCCAGTACCATTTGTAAAAAGACTATTTTTTCTCATTTGAATTTTCTTGTCATCATTGTCAAAATTTAATTGCTTATGAATGCATAGGTTTATTTCTGGGTTCTCAATTCTATTCCATTGATCTGCATAGCTCTTCTTAGGAACATTTTGATTATTATTTCTTGATTGTAAATTTTGAAATTAGCAAATGTGATTCCTCAAACTTTTTGTTCTCTTTCAATGTTTTTTGGCTATTGTGGGTTCCACGCATTTTCATAAGAATTTTAGGTATCAGTATATCAATAACCTCAGATATGCAGATGGACACCACCCTTAAGTGAAGAGGAACTAAAAAGCCTCTTGATGAAAGTGAAAGTGGAGAGTGAAAAAGTTGGCTTAAAGCTCAACATTCAGAAAACGAAGATCATGGCATCTGGTCCCATCACTTCATGGGAAATAGATGGGGAAACAGTGGAAACAGGGTCAGACTTTATTTTTTGGGGCTCCAAAATCACTGCAGATGGTGATTGCAGCCATGAAATTAAAAGATGCTTACTCCTTGGAAGAAAAGTTAGGACCAACCTAGATAGCATATTGAAAAGCAGAGACATTACTTTGCCAACAAAGGTCCTTCTAGTCAAAGCTATGGTTTTTCCAGTGGTCATGTATAGATGTGAGAGTTGTGACCATAAAGAAAGCTAAGTGCTGAAGAATTGATGCTTTTGAATGGTTGGAGAAGACTGTTGAGTGTCCCTTGGACAGCAAGGAGATCCAACCAATACATCCTAAAGGAAATCAGTCCTGAATATTCATTGGAAGGACTGATGCTGAAGCTGAAACTCCAATACTTTGGCCACCTGATGCAAAGAGCTGACTCATTGGAAAAGACCCTGATGCTAGAAAAGATTGAAGGCAGGAGGAGAGGAGAATGTTAGAGGATGAGATGGCTGGATGGCATCACTGGCTCAATGGACATGAGTAAACTCCAGGAGTTGGTGATGGACAGGAAAGCCTGGTGTGCTGCAATCCATGGGGTCGCAAAGAGTAGCACACGACTGAGCAACTGAACTGAACTGATGCATTCAGCTAGGGCTTCCCAGTGGCACTAGTACAAAGAACTTGCCTGCCAGTGCAGGAGACTTAAAGAGACTCCCATTTGATCCCTGGGCAGGGAGGTATCCCTGGAGGAGGAAATGACAATCTGCCCCTATATTCTTGCCTGGAAAATTCCATGGACAGAGGAGCCTGGATGGCTACAGTCCATGAGGTCACAATGAGTTGGACGCGACTGAACGACTGAACATACAGCACATACATACAAGTTAAATTTTCTTCTTTAAAAGTGAAAGCTTTCAGTCTTTCCTCGTTAAGCATGATATCAGCTGTGGGTCTTTCGTAAATACTGTTCATCAGATTGAGAAAGCTTACTTTCATTCCTAGTTTGTTAAGTATATATCATGAAGCTGGCTTCCCTGACTCAGTGGTAAAGAGTCTGCCTGCTAATGCAGGAGACGAGTTTGATCCATGGGCTAGGAAGATCTCCTGGATGAGGAAATGGTAATCCACTCCAGTATTCTTGCTGGGAAATACCGTGGACAGAGGAGCCTGGTGGGCTACAATCCATGGGGTCACAAAAGAGTCAGGCAGGACTTAGTGACTAAACAACAGCTACAGCAGTATCATGAGAGGATGTTGGATTTTATCAGAGGCCTTCTCTGGGTAGATTGAGATGATTATGTGGTGTTTGTTCTGAAGTCTACCAGTTGGTGTATTAGAATGATTGATTTTTGTGTGTTGAACCAACTGTGCATTTGGGGGCTAGGTCTCACTTTTTACATTTTTTGAGGATTTTTGCATTGATATTCATAAGGGATATTTATCAGTATGTAGTTTCTTGTGATATCTTTGTCTGCTTTCGATATCAGGTAATACTGGCCTTCTTGAATAAGTTGAGAAGTGCTCCTTCCTCATCTGTATTTTAGAAGGTTTTGAAGGATTTGTATTGATTCTTTAAATGTTTGGTAGTCTCCACCAGTGAAGCCATTTGTGCCTGTTCTTTTCTTTATGAAAAGAGTTTTGATTACCAATTCAGTCTCTTCATTTGTTATACATCTATTCAGATTTTCTATTTCTTTCTGAGTTACTTTGTGTAGTTTGTCTAAGAATTTGTCTATTTCACCTAGGCTTTCTTATTTATTGGTATACAGTTGTTCATGGTTTTCTATCATAGTCCCTTTTATTTTGTATAATTTTGGTAGTTGTTGTTGAGTTGCCAAATCATGCCCGACTCTTTCATGACCCCATGGACTGCAGCACACCAAGCTTCCTTGTCCCTCATCATCTCCTGGAGTATGCCTAAGTTCATGTCCATTGAATCAACGATGCCATCCAACCATCTCATCCTCTGTTACCCTCTTCTCCTCCTGCCTGCAATATTTTCCAGCATCAGGGTCTTTTCCGAGTCAGCTGTTCACATCAGGTGGCCAAAGAATTGGAGCTTCAGCTTCAGCATCAGTCCTTCCAATGAATATTCAGGGTTGATTTCCTTTAAGATTTGATCTCCTTGCTTTCAAAGGGACTCTCAAGAGTCTTCTCCAGCACCACAATTCTAAAACATGAATTCATCAGTGCTCTACCTTCTTTGAGTTGTTCTCAGTGGCTCAGAGGTTAAAGCGTCTGCCTGGAATTCAGGAGACCCGGGTTCGATACCTGGGTCAGGAAAATCCCCTGGAGAAGGAAATGGCAACCCACTCCAGTATTCTTGCCTGGAGAATCCCATGGAGGGAGGAGCCTGGTAGGCTATAGTCAGTGGGGTCGCAAAGAGTTGGACACGACTGAGCGACTTCCCTTCCTTCCTTCACTACATTCTTTATTGTCCAGCTTTCACACCCATACATGACTACTGGAAAGACCAAGACTCTACGGACCTTTGTCAGCAAAGTGATATCTTTGCTTTTTAACAGTCTAGGTTTCTCATAGCTTTCCTGTTTGGAAGGAATCATCTTCTAATTTCATGGCTACAGTCACCATCCACAGTGAATTTAGAGCCCAAGAAGAGGAAATCAGTCAGTGCTTCCACCTTTTCCCCTTCTATTTGCCATGAAGTGATGGGACCAGATGCCATGATCTTCAGTTCAGTTCACTTCAGTTGCTCAGTCGTGTCTGACTATTTGCGACCTCATGGACTGCAGCATGCCATGCCTCTCTGTCCATCACCAACTCCCAGAGTTTACACAAACTCAAGCCCATTGAGTCAGTGATGCCACCCAACCATCTCATCCTCTGTCACCCCCTTCTCCTCCTGCCTTCAATCTTTCCCAGCATCAGGATCTTTTCAAATGAGTCAGCTGTTCACATCAGGTGGCTAAAGTATTGGAGTTTCAGCTTCAACATCAGTCCTTCCAGTGAATATTCAGGACTGATTTCCTTTAGGGTGGACTGATTGGATCTCTTTGCAGTCCAAGGGACTCTCAAGAGTCTTCTCCAATACCACAGTCACATGCATGGGATCTTTTGAGGGAGGCCATGATATTAGATGTTTTAAATATTGAGTTTTAAGCTGGGTTTTTCACTCTCCTCCTGATTCACCCTCATCTAGAGACTTTAGTTCTTCTTTGCTTTCTGCTGTTAGAGTGGTATCATCTGCATATCTGAGGTTGTTGATATTTCTCTTGGCAATCTTGATTCCAGCTTGTAACTCATCCAGCCCAGGGTTTCGCATAATATGCTGTGTGTGTTAAGCAAGCAGGATGACAGTAAACAGCTTTGTGATACTCCTTTCTCAATCCTGAACCAGTCAGTTGTTCCATGTCCGGTTCTAACTTAATTTCTCAAGAGACAGGTAAGGTTGTCTGGTATTCTCATCTCTTTAAGAGTTTTCTACAGTTTGTTATGATCCACACTGTCAAAGAAACATAGATAGATGTTTTTCTGGAATACCCTTGCTTTTTCCATGATCCAGCGAATGTTTGATCTCTGGTTCCTCTGCCTTTTCTGAACCCAGCTTGAACATCTGGAAGTGCTCCTTTCACATAATGCTGAAGCCTAGCTTGGTGGATTTTGAGCATAACCTTACTAGTATGGGGGGCTTCTTTGGTGGCTCAGATGGTAAAGAATCTGCCTGCAATGCAGGAGACCCAGGTTTGCTCCCTAGGTCAGGAAGATCCCCTGGAGAAGGGAATAGCAACCCACTCCAGTATTCTTGCCTGGAGAATCCCATGGACAGAGGAGCCTGACGGGCTACAATCCATGGGGTCTCAAAGAGTCGGACATGACTGAGCAACTAACACACTTACTAGCATGGGAGATGAGTGCAGTTGTCTGGTGTTTGAACACTTTTTAGTACTGCCCTTCTTGAGGCTTGGGATGAATATTGACCTTTTCCAGCCCTGTGGCCACTGCTGGGTTTTCCAAATTTGCTGACATACTGAGTACAGCAGTTTAATAGCATCATCATTTAGGATTTTAAATAACTGTGCTGGAATTCCATCATGTCCACTAACTTTATTGGCAGCAGTGCCTTCCTAAGGCCCACTTGACTTCACACTCCAGAATGTCTGACTCTGAGTGAGAGACTGCACTTGCGTGGTTATCCAGATCGTTAAGAACCTTTTTGTGCAGTTGTTTTGTGTATTCTTTCCATCTTTTCTTCATCTCTTCTGCTTCTATTAGGTCGTTAACAGTTTCTGTCCTTTACTGTGCTCATCTTTGGATGAAATGTTCCTTTGATATTTCCAGTTTTCTTGAGGAGGTCTCTAGCCTTACCCTTTCTGTTGTTTTCCTCTGTTTCTTTGCATTGTTCATTGAAGCAGACCCTCTTGTCTCTCCTTGCTGTTCTCTGGAACTCTGCATTTAGTTGGGTGTACCTTTCCCTTTCTTTCTTGCTTTTCGCTTCTCTTCTTTTCTCAGCTATTTGTTTAGCCTCCTCAGACAACCACTTTGCCTCCTTGCATTTCTTTTTATTTGGAAAGTTTTGTTTGTTGCCTCCTGTAGATTGGTAGTACTAGCCCCAGTTTCATTCCTGATTTTGCAAATTTGAGCCTTCTGCCTTGTGGCTCAGGTGGTAACAAATCAGCCTGCAGTGCAGAAGACCTGGGTTCAGTCCCTAGGTCAGGAAGATCCCCTGGAGAAGGGAATGGCAACCCACTCCAGTATTCTTGCCTGGAGAATCCCATGGACAGAGGAACCTGGTGTACCTATAGTCCATGAGGTCACACAGAGTCATATACAACTGAGCAACTAACACACACACATACACACCCTTATTTTTGATGAGCTGAACTAAAATTTTGTCCATTTTGTTAATGCTTTCAGAATGCCCCCTTTTGTTTCATTGAATTTTTCTCTGTTGTTTTTCTCTTCTTGATATCATTAATTTTACGTTTATTATTTTCTTCCTTTTGTCTGCCTTGTAGTTTGCTCTTTTTTAGGATCTTAAGTTGGAAGTTTAAGTTGATGATTTGAGTCATTTTACAGCTATACATTTCCCTTTAGCACTGTGTTTTCTCTATCCCATAAATTTTTCATGTTGTGTTTTTGTTTTTATCCATCTCAAATTATTTTCTGATTTCCTTGTGATTTCTTCTTGATGAACTCATTGATTGTTTAGGAGTGTGTGTTTAATTTCCACACTATATGTCAGTGCTTCACATTTTGTTTTGTTATTGATTTCCAGTTTCATTTTATTGTAGCAGAAATATAGCTTGTATGAATTCAGTTCTTTTACATTTATTAAAACTTATTTTATGGCTTAACATATGGTTTATCCTGGAGAATGTTCCATGTGTACTTGAGAAAAATGTGTATTTTATTGTTGTTGGATGGAATGTTCTGTACATAGCTATTAGCCCGAGTTGGTTTAGTGTTGTTCAGATCATGTTTCCTTGTTTATCTTCTGTTTAGCACACCCATAATTTAAAGTGGGGTATTGACATTTCCAACTATTAGTGTTGAATTGTCTACTTCTCCGTATAATTCTGTCAGTTTTGGAGCTCAGTTGTTAAGCGTATGCATGTTTATAATTTTATATTTTCTTGATGTATTGATCTCTTATCCTTGTAAAATGTCTTTCCTTATTTTTGTCAACAATTTTTGTCTTCAGGTATATTCTGTCTGATAACCATCTCAACTCTCTTTTGATTTCTGGTTTCATGGGGTCTATTTTTGCATATTTTTCCTTTGAATCTTTTTGTGTCATTGAATCTAAAGTGTGTCTCTTGTAAACATCATAAGGTTTAATCGTCTTTTAATTTCTGAAATTGACATCCTGCCAATGTCCTCCTTTTAAAAGTTCAAGTAACATACATTTAACATAATTATTGTTAATCTAGAATTTATATTTTGCCATTTTGTCCTTTTTGGTCGATAGATCTCATTTTTTTTGTTCCTTTATTTCACCATTACTGCTACTCTTTTTGGTTAGAATAATATTTCCTCAGTTCACTTCAGTCGCTCAGTCATGTCCGACTCTTTGTGACCCCATGAATCACAGCACGCCAGGCCTCCCTGTCCATCACAAACTCCTGGAGTTCACTCAAACTCACGTCCATCGAGTCAGTGATGCCATCCGGCCATCTCATCCTCTGTTGTCCTCTTCTCCTCCTGCTCCCAATCCCTCCCAGCATCAGAGTCTTTTCCAATGAGTCAACTGTTCGCATGAGGTGGCTAAAGTACTGGAGTTTCAGCATTAGCATCATTGCTTCCAAAGAAATCCCAGGGCTGATCTCCTTCAGAATGGACTGGCTGGATCTCCTTGCAGTCCAAGGGACTCTCAAGAGTCTTCTCCAATACCATAGTTCAAAAGCATCGATTCTTCGGTGCTCAGCTTTCTTCACAGTCCAACTCTCACATCCATACATGACCACTGGAAAAACCATAGCTTTGACTAGACAGACCTTTGTTGCCAAAGTAATGTCTCTGCTTTTCAATATGCTATCTAGGTTGGTCCTAACTTTTCTTCCAAGGAGTAAGCATCTTTTAATTTCATGGCTGCAATCACCATCTGCAGTGATTTTGGAGCCCCAAAAAATAAAGTCTGACACTGTTTCCACTGTTTCC
>SJYV01014911.1:551187-599938 GCA_006410875.1 Neotragus pygmaeus
AGGGTGGTGTCATCTGTATATCTGAGGTTATTGATATTTTTCCCGACATCTTGATTCCAGCTTGTACTTCTTTAAGCCCAGCGTTTCTCATGATATACTCTGCATATAAGTTAAATAAGTAGGATAACAATATACAGCCTTGGTGTACTCCTTTTCCTATTTGCAACCAGTCTGTTGTTCCATGTCCAATTCTAACTGTTGCTTCCTGACCTGCATATAGGTTTCTCAAGAGGCAGGTCAGGTGGTCTGGTATTCCCATTCTGTCCTTTATCGAGCGCATCTTTGCATGAAATGTTCCCTTGGTATCTCTAATTTTGTTGAAGAGATCTCTAATCTTTCCCATTGTGTTGTTTTCCTCTATTTCTTTGACAGATACACGTATTCCTGCATATTTCATCACTGTTTAGCATGAAAACATTCTACAAAGTGTTTAAAGATATTAAAGTACTTTTGTGGTAAAGAAGTAAAATGAGAAAGATTCAAGGAAAGAAAAGAATCCCCCTGTTGTTTGCACACTTGTTTTCTCTAGCTAGCCTCTGGCTAGCTGGGTATTCCTTGGGGGAGGAGACAACTTAGAATTTAGAACAGAAGTCAAGGCTGGGCTTAGTATAAACCCATGAGAAGAGCTGTAAACGAGAGAGAAAGAAACATTTAGGAATAAGAAAAGTGATTAAAAAAAAAAAAAAAAAACAGTATGCACATCACCCCAGTGGGTGATCCTTAGCAATTTCCTCTACTCATGTAAATACTCAAAAAGAAAAAAAGCTCTCAACTCTTGTGAATAAAAAAATAAGTAAAAAATAAGACAGCCAAGAAGGAAATTCTCTTAATTTGGGGCTTTGGAGGCTGCGTGGGTCCAGCTTGCCGCCTACCCTTAACTCCCTTGGGGGAATATTTCTTGGGAAGAAAATGGTCCGCCTCCCCGCAGTCGTCAGAGCCCTGATTCCCAGAAGGTGTAACCACGCGTGGCTGGGACGGGGAGAAAGAGTGGCCACTCCTGTTGCACAAGCGCAAAGCTGGAGCAGCATCTGCTGAGATGCGACCGGAGACCAGTGGCTCACCCCAGGGCTTTCGGGAAATGAAAAGGAATCCAGCAGAACCAAGGGTCTCAAGCCGAGTAATCGCTAGCTAGGATTCCGCGTGGACTCCACTCTCTATTTTGCAGATTGGACTCTCCAGTCCCACGGTCGTGACCAAGCAAGCCTCCCGGAGTGACAAGCTGGGAATCACCGCGCCGCAGTGACCAACAAGTAAGTTATTGCCAACTTTGCCAATATGTATGACATTTCCTCTAAACACTTCAATCTGATTTTCAGGTGTGAACACCACAGTGATGCCCAGAAGATAACTTTTATCCTCAAATCGTCAGTACGCTTATGGGACCACCACCACCAGCACACACACACACACACACACACACACTCAATACATCGCACCCTGTCTCTTATACACATCTATGAGATGGTTGGATGGCATCACTGACTCCATCAATATGAATTTGAGCAAACTCCAGGAGATGGTGAAACAGAGAAGCCTGGCATGCTGCAGTCCATNACACACACTCAATACATCGCACCTGGAGCAACGGGACCTCGCGCCCCTAGGCTGGTGCGCACTGGGGTGGGGGTGGGGGGTTGTTTAAAATTTGGAAACTTACTGATTTCGTTGGAAAGAGCGAGCTGGATTGAGAGTGGGTGGAACGCCGCCTCGTCGTTTACTCATTGCGACTGTCTCCATTGTGGACACTAGTAGCGAGTCACAGACGCCTGCTCTTGCAGGAGAAGTCTGACACCTTGAGGACGCGAGAGGGGGTGCCGGGACCCCCGGGAGCCGGAGAGGGAGAAGCTTTGCGAGTTAGCGGGTGAGGAGGCGGGGGCTACTTTTTCAAGTCGGGGGACCTGCCTCGCGGGGCTTGTTTACTTGGGTGGGAGCAGGGTGATCAGCGGCCGGGTTCCGACGCGAACTGAAGTCGGACAGCCTAGGGGGTGAGCCCGCCCGGAGCCTGGAGGTGTGTCTGGCTCGCCTCCAGGGTCACAGGGTCGGGTACTGGCCACCGACTGGACTGGATGACCGCTGGCAAGCGGTGAGCTGGCCTGCCCAACGGGCTGACCCCAAACATCTGGCCCCGGGGCGGCGGAGGCTCTTCCCCGGGTCATGCCCTCGCCCCGGTCCACCTCCACCGCCGCGTAGAGCGGCGCGTGGGACGCGCATCTTTCCGAGTGGTCCCCTCCGAACCTGGGCTGCGCTGACCCGGAGTCAGGCCGCCACCGGAGATGCAAAGAGGGGTACCTTCCTGTGGGTTCGTCGGCTGACAGCCGTGGGAACGCTAACTTTACCCGGAGGGGTCCTTAAGGGCCAGGGGTGGGTGAGGTTCTCCTCCCTTGGCGCTAACCTCCCCCTCGGCCCAGGCCCTCCCCTCCCCCGCCTCGCGCGGCATCACTCTCAGAGCATCCTCACTCCGCCCAGTTCGGTGCCAGCTGCGTGGGCTCCAGCTTCGTGCGTTTTCCTTGGAATGCTCGGAAACTCGGCGAAGACTAAGGAGATCCCGTCGGAATTTGCCGGGCGTGCTGGCACCGGGCAAAGCGCTCGCGCCGCCGGCCTCGACTCCAACCCCCTTCAGCCAGAAGATCGCAACTTTGCAGGTAAAGAGGGTGTCGCTTCAGAGCTCCATCTGGCCGGAGCCGCACCTCCCCTTGTTTCTGGGTTCTCGGTTAAGTTTCTCAAGCTGCCTGGGAAGCCTGCTCCCTCTTGGGAGGCGGACATCCCTGGGGGTTACTAGATCCAGAGGCTCGGGCTCTGCAAGGTTTCTCTTTAGGGCTGGGGACCGGATCTGTGAAGCTTTCTGTGGTTGACCTGGGCTGAACGAGAGTTTGGGGATGTTTCTCAGTATCTTACCGCATCCGGCTTTAAAGCAGGGGAGAGGGCAAAGAGTGAACCCCCGGTGTGACTTATATGGTAAACGAAGCAGCAGAAGCCGCGCCGTGGAGCTGGGGAGGAAGGCTGGTTTTAGCCTTTTACGCATTTGGGGAAGGTGGGAGATCTTGGTGGCCCCTGGGCGCATATAAGGGAGCCCTAGACTCTGGTACCTAAACTGGGGTAATAAAGAAAGGACGGTGGTCAATATCCTGTCAATTAAACTCTGCGTCATTTTCATTCTCTATCAAAACACGGAAACACTTCGATCCGTGTCGCTGAACCCAGGCTAAGGGATTCCTAGTTCGCTTGGCTACTGCGATTCCAATTAAGCCAGTGACCCTGTTTGCTACTTGGCTGAATCACTGAGATTCGCTGCACAACTTGTTGTTCTAGCTGAGAAGTCGGCTGCCTTTTGTGATGAGGTAACTAGAGAATCCTGGAAGGGGATGGAGGGCTGGGAGAGACTGAGACAGGGAGCTCTGGGACTTGCCTGTATTCACTGTGCTGTATTCACTATGGTGTATCCCTGTTCACACGCTTTCTTAGGGGGGCCCTTCTCAGTTAATATCCGTAACTGTAAGATGCAGCAAGTTGGCTTACTCCGAGTAAGCACCAAGCCAAAAGAGTGGGAGGAGGCAGAAACAAGGTTTACTCCTTTTATTAAAAGGAAATTTACAACAGACTTGTAAAATTGAAAAAAAAAAATCAGTTCTCATGTAATTTCTGGATTTCCTATTGCAGTCATTGCTGCACAAAAGAGATTACAAATTCTATAAGTGAAAAGGTTGGCTAGAGTTTGTTGTGTTTTTATTTTTTTTTAAGAAAAATTCTGAATTAGGGAGAGTAAGAATGTGTGGATATGTTAAAACATTGAAATCATGGGTATTGAAATCATTGGCTATTTAAACTTAGATGGTAATACCTACTTCTATACCCACTTCTAACGCTGACAATAGACCAAGACCTCTCCAATATGGTAGGCAAAAAGTCCGTAAGATAAAGGGATAACTAGTAGTTTAAATATTAGAATCAAAATTCAGTTAGATAAGTGCTTGCTAAAGAAGCACCTTAAAGACTGTGAATTAATGTAAATCAGCACATCAATAGAAATTACATTGGCTTTATCAGAGTATTTTATGCAAATATTTTGAATTAATGGAGGGTTAGTACAGGTAGAAAGAAAGCAAGCACCTTCCTCTTTCCTGAATGAGACCACCAACCCGCAGAGGCTTTCAGTAGAGTTCTGATCCGAGCTCAGTTACTCTGTTAAGCTTGATGTTGTGAACTGAAGAGCCAATAGGTTCATGCCAAGGAAGTTACATATGAAGGGAAATACTAATAGGTTAATGAAATTGATGCCTAAGAGGTGCTTAATATTCCCTGGGTGAATAAATATATAGTTAGGTAGACAGCTTAAATAAGGCATAGCTGGAAGACTCATAATTGCAAATTTAGAGAATTTCTTCCATTTAGGTGAGAACTTAAAGGAACATGGGCATTCATCAAATCATAAACTAAGTGCAAGAGATATAAGACATATCTCTTTAGTAAGACCTGTCAAATATATTAACTGTCTTTCTGAAAAGCTTGGTTCTTGAAAAATACGTTTCAGTTTACTTGCTTCATGGTCACTCTCACAGACACAAGAAGTGGAGTAAACTTCCCTTACTTATAAGCTTTGAAGTTGTATAATTTTACATTATTTATGTTTCTATGGCAGTTATTCCTGAAAAGTCAAGTTCAGATTACAAAGAAAAAAAACATTAGAAAACTAAAGTTCTATATGAATTCTATGGCCACTTCGGTTATTGAAGGTGTACGAGATCAAATAACTTTCTACCTAAGTTTGTTGTTGTTCAGTCGCTAAGTCATGCCCAATTATTTGCAGACCCTGTGGACTGTAGCCCACCCAGCTCCTCTGTCCATGGGATTTCCCAGGCAAAAATACTGGAGTGGGTTGCCATTTCCTTCTTCACATAAGATAACCTCTATTAATTCATATTTTATATAAGTAGGAAACACCAGACATTGCTTTTATTTTTTCTGATTAGAGGAAACTTGCATCTTATTCAGTACACACATTTTAAACTTAAAGCTTATATTAAATGTGATAAATTTCTATTGACGTACAAAAATAACCATTATGAATGTGCCAATTAACCCCCTCTGAATTGAAAATACTTTCATAAATATGTTGCAGAAAATATTGTCATGATTTTGCACCTGCATGCTTAATTGCCAGGATAATTTATGACAATTCAGATCATTAACATATTTAGCAACTGAAAACGTACATGATCTACCTTTTCTAATTAATTCATATATTGAAATAAAAATAGGTACATTTTTGTTCAGTAGTTAATATTGTGAATATCAGTGCTCAAAGAGAAAGGATTTTGTAAATAGAGAAGAAATGATAAACACCAGCTAGGAAAGTAAAACTGTAGATTGAATATTTTCTTATGAAAATGTGATTGTTTGATTTCTAAAAACAAGCTAGGTGAAGGGAAGTATAAACTATTAAGTTTTCTTTTTTTCAAAATCATGATGGCTGAACATTTCATGAGATCAGATTCTAATGTGCATCTTTTCTTTCCAAGTTGTATTGTCTGGGCCTAACTGAAACTAGTGGTTATTCACCTCTTTAATATCTTTGGAAAACCCACCAGAAGAATTTTGGTTCTTATTAAAAATGATGATGAAGAGACAGCTCAAAACAAAAACCTTGTCTTTTCACCTAATTTATGCTTCATCACTCCCCACAACACATATTCATTCATACCAAATAAACATTACAACTGATTAGTTCAACCCAACTCAAACCGGACATTTACTTCTATCTAGTTGCGATGAAAAGCTGTTTTGGAACTATTAATATCTTTCCTCTCCTTATGTTTCCTAGTTCTAATCCTCCAAGCTGCTTTGGACCTTAATATTTTAAGAGACTTGAGAATATTTTGATCAGGAATGCGATATCATGGCTATATCTATTTAATTAGTACAAATATAGACCTGCTCTCTGAGAACATTGGTACTACCAAAATAACACCTATGATGAAAAAATACTTTCAGAAGAAGAAGCTCTTCATTGGTGGAACTGAAAATTAAAGACATGTACATTGAAAATATATCAGTTTGAAACTATGTGGTTCCATGAACTATTCAGTACATGGAGTGAAATTCTTAAGTCTCAATGATTCTTCTGAAAGTTGTTTCACTTAAACAGGTTGTGAAAGAGAGATAATAGTTTCAGCAGTTGATCTTTTCTTGTAACTAAACTGTAGGTCATAGCCCATTAATATTAGTGTAGATTAGTCAATGCTTTGAAAAAACGTTTCCTTTGAAACTTGGCCGTGTCATTGAGTAATGGCTTCTTGAGAAGCAACAGGTGACACATGGGCCCAATTTTACACATAAAATTCAAAATGTTAAGTAAAACATTAATTTAAAAATAGGCCTCAATAGCTTTATCTAGCACACTCCATTCTTTTTGAGAAATGGCAAGTGAAATGTAATGAATCAGATACACATTCATTATACTCTGCCTGTAGTGTGCTATGGTCTAAAAATGTTGAAAAGTTACCATAAGTCATTTCCTTGAACAAATATTACTAATAGTAAAATTTACTTAAGACAGGAAGATAAGAATTATTACCAAAAAGGGAAGTAGGAAAAAGAGAGTAAGTGAATATTTATGAGTACTTAAGGTATGCCAGGAACTGTGCTAGAAACTTAAATTTTTTTATCTTCACACTTACCCCAACACTAAGGTATTATTACTAACTTTTAAAGAATCTGAAAAGGCTAAATTACTACCAAAAAGAAAAAAAAAATCACATAGTTTCTTTCGGGTAGAATCAGAATTTGAACCCATGTCTACTTGATTTTAAAGTCAATATTCCTTTTACTTAATTCTTATGGTTTCAAAAATAAATTAGTAATCTTTTAACAAGATCCACATGTTCATTGGATTCTTATAGCCATTTATTTATTTAGCTTTTCAAATGTTGTAACATTGGGACATACATACCCCATTATAACTCTAGAATTTGAAACAACACTGTGTTAACTAAGGCTCTATCTGTTTTGAAGCAGAGTAGGAGATGAGATACTCAGCTCAAGCCAATTGTTCTCAAAACTGTTTCCTTTCTTACTTTTGAATCTAAATGTAATGTGTGTGGCAAGAAAAAAAAAAGCTTATTTTCATGGATANTTTGAAACAACACTGTGTTAACTAAGGCTCTATCTGTTTTGAAGCAGAGTAGGAGATGAGATACTCAGCTCAAGCCAATTGTTCTCAAAACTGTTTCCTTTCTTACTTTTGAATCTAAATGTAATGTGTGTGGCAAGAAAAAAAAAAGCTTATTTTCATGGATAAAATTCTAGATGATAGACTTTTAAATAGTTATGAGATTATAATTTCTAAATAAAAAATTGTCATTCAAACCTTGAAAACATCTGTAGACTGTTGATAAAATATCTTTGTACAAAACAGTCATGTTAAGACAGGTTTATGTTAATCTTATCAGTGTTATATGAAATTTCTAGAGAAGTGTTTTTGTCTTAATTTTAATTGCTTAATTGTTTTGCATGTCCCTTGGTATTTAATGAAGGGAGCACTCTTTCATGCATCCCGAAAGACATGGTTCAGCTGGTGGCACATTTTAACACATTTGCCATTTTTTAAAAAACCATACACCTGCATTTAAAACCAATGTGTTTAAATCCAGAAACCCATTGACATTGAAGCTGAGCAAATAAATTTTTGGAATATATATCATATATGACAAAAATTAGCACTGAAGTGATACCTATTCAGTAGATATTGTTTGAATGTTAGTAAATGGATAATTGAATAAATAGATTAATGACACACGAATTAGATCTTCATCTTTGCATTTTTGGGCACAGCTCCCTCTCTACAGAATAACTTCTGTCTTACTGCTTCCTGTCAAAATGTTCTGCAGGCACTAAACCTAGCTCAATATCACTGTCTCCTTGAAAACTTCCTTCATGTCTCCAGGTGGCTCAAGTATAAATACAAGCTAAACCCTTGTTATAGTCTACCTTACAGATGGATAGAGGTCTGTCTCCTAAACTAGACGGTAAACTCCTTTAAGAAACCCAGAGGATACTCAAAAACGTGTGAGTTTTAAAGTGACTCAGACTGTCATGAATATTACACCTTTGCAGTTAAGCATACTTATTTCATAGTTTTATAATTCAATTGCTAAATCGTGAGCTTATTTATTTATCTAATGAAGCCATTATAATAATATTTTACACTTATATGATATTGTGAGTACTGTGTTACTTCCTATGCTATAAACATTAACCCACTGATACTCAGTGGACATAACTTCCAGTCAACTGGTGACTCTATAATGCTCATTTTCACAGAATTTATATAGTTAGTTATTAATGTGCTTTAGTTTAAGTGGTGCTGTGCTGAAATTCTTAGAAGGGAGTTTTTGTTCTTTTACACCATAAGTGTGATTAGAGTTGAAAGAATATTTCTCAGGAATACTTACTGAACTCAAGGCAGTCAGAGACTTCTTTGGTGTGATTACAATTGTTAAATTATGCTGAGAATTCATGTCAAAGCCTTGACAGCCTATGATGTCCAGTTGTGGGTGGCATGAGCTTTTATTTTTTGGAGGGCGGTGAGTAGTTTTTTATTCTTTTTATTCCACCTGGTAAACTTTTTACAAATGAAAGTTTATGAACAGTGTTCATGTACCCTTTGTTGTTGTTTAGTCACCAACTTGTGTCTGATTGTTTGTGACACCATGAACTGTAGCCTACCAGGCTCCTCTGTCTATGGGATTTCCCAGGCAAGAATACTGGAGTGGGTTGCCATTTCCTTCTCCAGGGGATCTTCTCAACCCAGGGATGGAACCTGCCTCTCCTGCTTGGCAGGCGGATTCTTTACCACTGAGCCACTTGGGAAGGTCTCAGGTNATGGGATTTCCCAGGCAAGAATACTGGAGTGGGTTGCCATTTCCTTCTCCAGGGGATCTTCTCAACCCAGGGATGGAACCTGCCTCTCCTGCTTGGCAGGCGGATTCTTTACCACTGAGCCACTTGGGAAGGTCTCAGGTACCCTAGTACACTTTTAATATATTTTATCTCTAAATAATGGTGAAGAAGCTATACAATTGTGTTAGCTAATACCCTGTGCATACCGGAATCATAGTTCATAGCTCATAATTTTTATTTTCACAGAATTGAGATACTTAGTGTTCAACATATGCTTTTTGAATGGATGAATGGAATGAATGAATGCATGAGTGACTGTGTCAGCTGCTATGCTCAACCCCTGTATTTTAATATGCTCTTCTTTCAAGAAACTGATCACATACTTGTATGAATCACCCCAAAAATGATGGATGAAAGGGCAGGAGTGATGCATAATGTACATTGGGTGAAGGGTGGAGAGTCCATCGTGTTTTATATATAACCATCCCAACTGTTTGTGAAACAGGGGTATCATTTTATATAAAAATCTCCTTCATGATAGGTAGAGTAGGGCTGCATATCCCAAAGATCACACCGAAGACTACACTTTAAATGGATTCTCTTCTGTGGTGGTCATAGTTTGATAAGCAATTTTTGAATTCACTTAATTGTATAGTGATACACACACACACACACATATATACAAATATATATATATATGCATTTAAACATACACCAACACTTAAAACCTGCTTTTGAATTCATTAATTAAACATATGTATATCTCCATCTGTATGTACTGTATATGTATATGTAAGTAAGTAAACCTATACATATAGCTATATATAGTGTCATATAAGTAGTACAGAATGAGAAAGAGTGGGAGACTGCTCCTGGGGACAAGTTCTTAAGATGATGCTTGCAGAGCAATTACCAGAGATGGTGAGGTTAAAGTTGTTAGCAAAGAAGGTAGAGTAGCCCATAAAAGACAATAGAAGTTACTTGTAGGTGTGTTACTGTCCCTATGGAATGGTTAGACATGTACTGAATGACTTGGAAGGTCATCTAAATCAAACGTTGTTTTTTTGTAAGATATACTCTCATATCTTGCCAAATGCTTTTTTTTTGAATTGCAGATACATATTGTATACATATACACACACACACACGAATATATACACATGCAATGTTTGATGAAGGACTTACTTAATGCATGACAGTCATCCCCACTAGATGCTAAGAATAAAGAGGTACATCTCACCTTTTTTGTTTATGATTTCAAAAAAAGTGTTCAAGTGTCCCCTGTTATCTTGTAGACATTTTGCTGTTTTATTGTCACCTGATCTCTTCTCATGGAAATGGAAAACTCATTAAGAAAATAACACAAGTCAAACTAAGATAATAGTCTACAATTAGAATTAAAAACAATGACATGGGGTCACACTGGAAAAAATCCAAATCCATCTTCTCTTCCTTTTCTCAAATTATTGTTTCCTATAAAAACAGGGCTTAGAGTTTCCAACTATAAATTTATGTTCAAATTACATAACATATTGACACTGTTAAAGATGGCACTTTTCCTTTTATATATAGATATTACTGAGTTAACCATTCAAAGGAGATAAATTGTTTTCCAAAGTCTTGATGGATTTTTGGTGATATACGCACATGGTGCCCAATCCCCCTTTGAACCAAGGAAGCAAATCTAAGAGAAGAAGACCATTTTAAAGCTACGGGTGTCCTAACTTGGATCCTCATACCCCTGTCCCATTGCCTTGGGACATAAAACACTTTGGCTCAAGAAAGTCTTGTATGGACCCATTCTAGAATCATCTAGGAGTGCTCAATATGCCTTGTTCATGTTTTCTAGGAAGCTCTTATGTCTACAACTGAGGATGTATTGAAGACCTCAAAATAGACCATCTACCTCATGACCTTAAATTTGGGGAACAAAAAAGGGACTACAGTCAGCTACATTCTTCTTTGTGGAATAATTTTTTTGGAACTTCACTCCTAGGGCTGTCCACTGTTTACCAGGATTTTTTATTCTCTGAGAATCATCATGTGAAATAATCAGAGTGCCTATCTCTAAGCCTCTGAGAGCCTCTACAATTAAAGAGAAAGAAATATTTTTAAAGAACACTCAAATATTAAGGTTATTATTGCTCCATAGGATATTAAATAGCTTTGTATCTTAAAAAAAGATATGTCTCCCTGTATCTGCTGTATAAAAAGAAAATGTTGGCAGAGGCAAAAGACTTACTTGCTTATCTGGTTCATTTTAACCTCACAGCTTAACATTCTGATTTGTAATGTGCAAGCTACTTAGAGAACTGAACCGCGTATTTTCATTTAGCACTCCAGCATGTTCTTGGAACAAAGTGAACCAGCAAATGATTTTGCCCTTTCATGAATAAAAGAAGCCTTAATGAAAAAACATTTCATTATAATAGTACTTATAATAAAGAATTTTCCCTAACATATAAAATATCAACGATTTTAACCTGAAGAACAAAAGCTGCTTTTTGTTTGCTGTACTGAACAGGGAACCACTAAAACCAGAACTTTCTAATCTTCCTAAATATTTTCTTACTAGTTATTACATTGCTATAATAGAAATACTGAGAACAAATATATATTAAAAATCACCTCTTTTTTAGATTAATAGTTAATGGGTCTTGTAAGCACAAAATGCATAAAATCTGTTTTATAATGCAATATTTTAACCTCTGGTTTTTTCTTAACGTAGGTGTCTACAAAATAAAAATAGAGACAGGAGACAACCTAATTGAGAAGAAGTCAACACACCATGTTTTTGAAATGATCCATTGTTGAATAGCCTAGATATATTTGAACCATATAACTCTGATTCATTTCAGTTTACTTAAAGTTATTTGAAAGTTGAGATACTCTCTAATATGTCAAGATCTTCAAAAATATACAAGGATTGCATGTCAAATATTGAATGTGATTAAAGGCAATCTCTGCTCATAGAATATATTGCTATTCAGTAGCTTTTAGGAGTGTTTCATAGTCTGACAGAACTTATTTTGATTTTAATCATAATGAAGTGGATATAGAGGTATAATAAAGACAGTGACTGCTCAAAGGCTTTCATGTATCCTTTGGTTCATCTCTAATGCAACATGCCATAGCTACTGTTTGCACTCCATCCATCATTATACCTACAGATGAACATCTTCAATTGCCCAGTTGGTCCTGTATGTAAGGCTGCTCCCGCATAGACTGGAGGTTAATGACAGAGGATTGGCCATATAGGAACCCACTTTCCCTGCTGCCTCTATCAGATCAGGCTATTTCCATAGGTAGGTGGCAACTATGATAAACAGTTATTTTTCTGGACATTTATAAAAGTGTGGTTCTGTTTTCATGGTGAAATTTAATTGCAACCTCTAATGAATTATGGCTGCTGATAAAATACTCTATTTTCTGTAAGTTACAGATAAAAGTTTCTTTCTAATATATTTAAGAAAATTTCATATCAAGTAGGGCTTAAGCAATGGATTTTAAGAAAGGGGATTTCATATTGTTACATTCTTCCTTGATATACAAGAAGGGTCACAGTTAAACTATTGGGCTTAAGACAAATGGTCAGTTGTACTCTGCTCCGTTATGATAGGAAAATCATTATGTGGTTGACACTGGGATTTCTGCCCATTTTTGTGCTTTACACTGAAATGAATGATAACCATAATTATAAGGATAAATGCTATATGAATTCACTATAAAAATCTGTGTGAATATTTTAAGTGTCATCTGAAATAACAAATACTTAAGATATACTACTGATATATTATTACTACTCATTAATTTTAAAAAGAATTTGAGAATACATTTGAATCAGTTCTAATGAGATGGTTGAAACTGGAGCCAATTATACAGAGTGAGGTAAGCCAGAAAGAAAAACACCAATACAGTATACTGACACATATATATGGAATTTAGAAGGATGGTAATGATGACCCTGTATGTGAGACAACAAAAGAGACACAGATGTATAGAACGGACTTTTGGACTCTGAGGGANCAGAAAGAAAAACACCAATACAGTATACTGACACATATATATGGAATTTAGAAAGATGGTAATGATGACCCTGTATGTGAGACAGCAAAAGAGACACAGATGTATAGAACGGACTTTTGGACTCTGAGGGAGAGGGCGAGGGTGGGATGATTTGGGAGAATGGCATTGAAACATGTATACTATCATGTAAGAAATGAAGCGCCAGTCTATGTTCGATACAGGATGCAGGATGCTTGGGGCTGGTGCACGGGGATGATCCAGAAAGATGGTATGGGGTGGGAGGTGGGAGCGGGGGTTCAGGATTGGGATCTCGTGTATACCTATGGCGGATTCATGTCGATGTATGGCAAAACCAATACAGTATTGTAAAGTAAAATAAAATAAATTAAAAATTAAAAAAAAGAATAATTATGTAATAAGCCCAGGGTAATTTTAAGAAAAGAATTAATGCAAGACATTTGCTTTGATGGGTATGAAACTATATAATAAAGACATAATCATTAAAATTAAAAAACAAACAAACAAACAAATGCCAAAAGGACCAGTCATTTAAAGTACCTTCCCAGGTTCAAGCATGGATTAATTAAATGGTTACTTGTTTAAAAGTGGGAAACTTGGTTCGCGCCTCTGTATATCAACAAATATTTCAAGAGTTCCTTCTCTGTGCCTGCTATCGTCCTAAGCCAGGAAGCATAGCCTATATTTGTATCTATATCTGCAGCCCTTAATTCCTGAGGCCTTTGGGTGCAGGAAATGTCAGAGCAGTCATAATTTTACAGTGAGTTAGAAAAATACATGTGTTAACTCCCCGGGTCCTCCAGCCAAAGAGAATTTCTCCTTTGAATTTTCACAGCAAAATATCTGAGGCTTTCTAATTACTTATCGCTTTCTCTCCCTAATCACATTTTATTTTACCTAGCTTCCTTTAGAACAGGATGATGGCTTATTTTATTTTTTGACTCCTAGAGTGAAATGTATATATGCAAGTATGTAGAGAAAACGTATATTAATATAAACCAGTGAATATCTCTGTGTTCAGTATGTGATGTGACTGCTCAGTCGCTAAGTCGAGTCAGACTCTTTGCAACCTCGTGGACTGTAGCCTGCCAGGTTCCTCTGTCCATGGGACTTCCCAGGCAAGAATACTGGAGTGGGTTGCCATTCCCTTCTCCAGGGGATCTTCCTGACCCAGGGGCTGAACTTGTGTCTCTAGCATTGCAGGTGGATTCTTACCACTGACTGAGACACCTGAAAAGTCATTCAGTATATGGAGAGATGTACAAAAATATTAACAGCAAAATTGAAAGCTGTGAAATTATGAGTGATAATTATTTCCTTTTTGATTTCATATGTACTTTCTAAATCATACATGAGGAGCATATCTTATGTAACACACACCAAATTCATGCCTGCATGCTCAGTAGGGTCCAACTCTTTGCCACCCCATGGACTGTAGCCTGCCAGGCTGCTCTGTTCATGGAATTTTCCAGGCAAGAATACTGGAGCTGGTTGCCATTTCTTACTCCAAAACACACATTATAAAAATTGCTAAAAAAAAAAAAAAAGTGACTAGAGAGTATCACATTAGAATAGCAAGTATGTATTCCAATTATGAAGTAAAATTATATTAAAGGCTATACACATGGAATATTACAAACATGTATTTAACTCTAAAATAAAGCTGTTTTCTCTAAGCTCTGACCTGAAACCTTATAGTACAGAAGAGCAGAGACATATACAATTATATCACTTCAAGGAAACACAACATCTGTAATTCTAACAGTCATCCAATTATTAGAAAACAGGAAAAAAGTCAAGAAAAATATGGGTTCTGGGAAATACTTGGTACCATATTTTTTCTAAGGAATGTGTTTCATTTGCAGAGATGGTAAAAGTTGAGTGTTGGACTATAAATATTATCACTTTATCGGGTGATATTAATGTTAGGGAATGTTTGTTTTGATATACAAGTAAAACTGTATTATAGTCTTTAAGACAGGACTAAACAGAATGTAGATCAAGCAATCAGATTTTTATGTGACTATCCCATCACCATCGGTCCCAGTGGAATCTAATTTGAAATGCCAAGCCATTAGTATGCCATTGCTCATTTACACTGTGCTAACCCTGGGTGCTCCACTCTCCCCAGAGTGCCCTCAGGGAGGTGAGAAAATCAGGAACAGCAGGAGAGGTGAACTAGTTTGAAGCCCCTTCAGGATTCAAAGTACCTTGCCACTGCTTAGTCTGGGAGGGAGCTATTCAGTCTGCCAACAACATCTTCTGGAATCGCTGCTATGACCCAGCTCCAGATTCTCTGATTCATCTAGGTTTTCAAGAGGAAATTCTAAGGTTGACTTTACAGGGACCATGGCTCATTTTCCCTGTTCATTATTTGGCTGCAAAAGAATGATCCCTATCTCCTCTTGAGCTCCATTTACTAGACTCTGGGATGATGATGGAGATGTCCTTCTACCATCTCTGCTACTAAGATAACACCCTCATCCCTTAAGAAGGAGACACTTTCATGTTCAACTACTGAAAGTGGTAGTACTGGTTCATTCGGTACTTGAGATGATGTTATGAAACGATGAAATCACTATACCTGACAGTCTTCAAAAGACTAAATTTTGCAACAGATCCCAATCTTCTCTAAGTCCAGACTTCAGTGAAAAGGAGAGTATTCAAAAGAAGTTCTTTTGCAGAGGTTGTACTTTCAATTGACCTTTACTTGACTTGTTTTTAAAAATTTAAACTTTTATATAAAGCCCATGTATCTCTATCAATCTTAAATTCCTTGTCTGCCTTGTGATCAAAGAATCTGCACAAGTAAGTTGACAGCATTAGATTTCTATTTCAATGAAAAGTATAGGATACCTCTTATTTAAGGAAGTTAAAATAAGTATCAAATATGAAACCTTAAATTACATGCTACACATATATTACACAAATGTTACATTATTTTAAATGTAACCATAAAAGTTAGCTTGTTTTAATCACTGATGGTTATTTCTCTCTTCTGATTGACCAAAACATTTAATAGTTTATCACAAAATTTTATAGGCATTAGAAATAGTAGAAATACATTTATATACTAAAATAAACTTTAGGAATATTTATCCTGTTTATGTGGCTAAATAAATTAATCTCAAACATGGTTAATAGATTTGTTTTAGTTGGGGCTACTGTTTGTTATTTAGACATATGCCTATTATGAAATAAAAAGTCAAATGACTTGTTTAAATTCTAAAAATATTTAGCATAAAGGCATATTTCTTTTTTGAAAAACGTTTAGTGAACACTGGTACTATAACTTATTCTAAATAGATTGCATTATTTTGCAAGCTTTTAGTTAAACTACACTAACAATCACACAGATGATGTGGTACAGTTCAGTTTAGTTAGATTTAGAATTCTATTTCCAATTCTCTTTCCAATTCTCTAGTCAATATCCAATTATAAGGGGGGTGGAAGGGAATCATATAAAATTATCAAAAGGTAAAACTTGCAATTATAAGATAAATTTAGTACCAGGGATGTAATATATAACATGAGAAATATAATCAATGCTGATAGGGCTTCCCTGGTGGCTTAGTGGTAAAGAATCCACCTTCCAACGCAGGAGTTATGGGTTTGATCCCTGATCCAGGAAGATCCCACATTCCTCTGAACAAATAAGCCCACAACTATTGAGCCTGTGCTCTAGAGCCCGGGTTGCATCAAGACAAGCTACCACAATGAGAAGCTTGTTTACACAACCTCTGCTTGCCGCTACTAGCGCAATAAATAAGTATGTAGTATATGAAAGTGAAAGTCGCTCAGTCGTGTCCGACTCTTTGCGAACTATGGAGTCCATGGAATTCTCTAGGCCAGAATACTGGAGTAGATAGCATTTCCCTCCTCCAGGGGATCTTCCCTACCCCAGAAATCGAACTGAGGTCTCCTGCATTAGACCATTTCTTTACCAACTGAGCTATATGAAAGTTGTTAAAAGAGTAAATCTTAAGGGTTCTCATCACAAGTAAAAAGTTTCCTTCTATTTCTGTAATTTTATACCTATGCTAGATGATGGAGCATTTCATGAATATGTAAGTTAAATTACTGTATTGTACAACTTAAACTCATACAGTGCTAAATGTCAATTATATCTCAATAAAACTGATAAAAAAAGTTACTTTCCCCTCTCAAGAAAAAAAAAATACAGTGCAGACTTTCAACTCTGCAATTTGAGGGCAGAATTCATTAAAACAATGATAATACTAACCTAAGATCAATTGCAAAATATTTAAATGTTTTATATTAATAAAGTAAAGAGATAAAATATTATCAATAGAATTACTTTGTTAGTCACGCCTACTAAGTTTATTCCTACCTCAAAGTTATCCACATTAATAAACCTATCAGCAATATTATTAATAACAAAAGTACACTTTAAATAAAAATTCATAAAGTAAGTTCACTTCCTTGTAATTTAAGTTTAGGTGGTAAAGACCAACAAAACACAGGCATCAATTTTTCTGTTTCATATTGCCTATCTATACACAAATAAAAGTCTGTATCCCTTTACTGTGAACAGTACAATATGTGTTACAATATAAGAACATGGAGTATATGGTCTAATTTTATCAATGTTATTCAGGGGCAGTCTCTTTTATAAATAAGCCTCAAAATTGATGGGTTCTACAACATAGGACTGAGTGTTTCTCTCTTATTAAAAATTATAATTTCTAATATTGTTAATCAGTCGTGTCTGACTTTTTGCAACCCCGTGTACTGTGTAGCCCACTAGGTTCTTCTGTCCATGGAATTCTCCAGGCAAGAATACTGGAGTGGTGGCCATTCCCTTCTCCAGTCAGAAATAACAGATTAACATAAATATGACTTCTTCAAAATAAAAATGATTGAGCATAGCAAAAAGTTTGAACTGGCCACCACAACCTCTATCTGAAAAGTGGCAAGAAGCCAGATAATTTCATTGTTTCTCAGAGGTAATGCTTTGCCTACTTGCCATCTGCTCACGTATCCTGGACTCACTCACTGGAAACCAGTTCAATTCCGGTACCCTTATACTGTCTGGTCTCACTAGCTCAGCTCATACTGCTTGAATGGACACTTTGGCAGAGCTGTTAATTTCTTAATGCTAATTATTTATAGCTTTTTATAGAAGGCTTGCCCAGTGTTTAATTCCCACCAAAGCCCTATTGGAACATCCTCTTATGATGCCTGTTTTATAGATGATGAACTGAGGCTTGGCTAGGTTAAGTCATTTACTAAGAAAGGGACCAACCAGTAAGTGACAAAGGCAAGATTTGAACCTAAAGCTCTCCTGCTTCAGAATTGGATCCTTAACTCACGAACTCCTATTTAATTATGATTATTCTTTCATTGTTTGGTGCAGTCCTGAATTGTATCAGAAATCTTTTTTAACTTTTATTTTTGGTAGGAGAGAAGTCTCTTTTGATTTGTGGAACATAATAAAAGTTTAGCTGAACCCTCAATTAAAAAGACCTTCTGAGTCTACTGATTGAATGCAACATTGCAAACCTAAAGATATTCAGAGGAAGCAGTAAGTCCTGCAAGAGTCTAGTGTCTTTTCCTGGCAAAAATCCCAATTTCAAGTAAAGAACATGAGATCATTCCCTATTAAAAAGTGAGGGGAGATTGGCGGCCACACTTAGCTTCAAGCCCTTCCCTGTCCCCCGCCCGGTCTCCCTCCCATGCTTACCTGGATCAGGAAGGGATGTTCTGTAAAAATCAAAAGGAAAAGTGTGTCCGGGTTTCAGGCTGCTCTGATACACGCACACCTTCAAACCTGGCTGCCTGTGGATTTTGCTTTCTAACAACTTGCCCTCAACTTGACCTCGGGGAGTGGAATAGAGCGCTTTTTTCACCCCCTTCTCCCATTTTCACCTGCTACGGTTTGAATAGGAGGAGACTTTTTACCTTAGTTGTGGAGCCGAACCTGCCCCGGGGAGATTGCTCCCGAGCTCAGCCACAGACTCTGATCATCGCCGAGAGTCAGCCCGCTCACCTGTCCCGGAGGTGGAGGTGGGGTGGGAGCCAGGTGCGGGAGGAGGGGCGGCGCGCTCCCTCTGCGCCTGGCAGTGCCCTTCCGACGACCAGCCAGCCTGAGAAGCTGTTAATCATTACTCCCTGTCGCCACAGCAGGGAAGTGTTCGGAACCTGAGCCACTCCCTGCGCCTCAGTGCATGTTGGGAGTGTTTACTTTCTTTCTTCGCAGCAGCTGGCAGGGACACTCCTTTGTGTCTTCTCACACATCTTGAGGACAGGTGAACTGACAAGTGAGTTTGTGGAAGTTTTACCCTCTGAACTGGACGCATTCTCATCTCTCCTCTCTGCTCTGTAGAGAAACAGTCTTCTTTAAGAAATGACGTCAACGAGGATGGAAAGTCATCATTCATGTCTGTCTTTTTTTCAAAATTTGTCTTTTAATTAGAAATTTCTGAAATATATCTCCTTGTTTTGATTGCCACTTCCTTTTGGAAAAAGCACCTAATCACACAGAGGAGTGGTTCTCACACTTTTTAGGGAACCAGAGACGCTTCTGAATCTCGCTAGACGTCACGGGCCTCAGCATCAATGAGATTTTGATCTAGTAGGTGGCAGGTATTTTTTAAATCAGCTTCATGGAAGAATCTGGTGAACATCTGAGTTTGAAAACTACTGTAGTAAAAGTATACAGGAGGAAATGAGTAGTAATTTAATCACTAACTAGAGAATTCTGTTTGGAAGCTGCTTTCCCTCAATACCTCTGATTTTAAAAAGGACACGAGTCTAATTAACTAGACTTATTATGGTGATGATTTCACAATATATGCAAACATTGAATCATTATTTTATACACATGAGGTGAATATAATATTATATCTCAGATATATCTCAAAATGAAAAGAATGGATAAAGGAACTTGACAGTTAAAAAGGGGGATGGCTCAGCAATAAAGATTTCCCCTGTCAATACAGGAGACATGAGTTTGATCTCTGATTCCAGAATATCCAACATGCTGGGGAACAACTAAGCCTCTGAGCCACAACTATTGAGCCTGTGCTCAAGAGCCTGGGAGCCACAGGTACTGAGCCTATGTGTCAAAGAGCACTGAAGCTCAGGAGCCCTAGGGCCCATGCTCCACAATGAGAGAAGCCTCCGCAATAAGAAGCCGGCGCAGTCCAACTAGAGAGTAGCCTCGGCTCCCCGCAAATAGAAAAAGCCCTCGCAGCGAGGAAGACCCCATGGACGGCAGCCCGACAAGCTCCTCTGTCCATGGAATTTTCCAGGCAAGAATACTGGACTCGGTTGCCATTTCCTTCTTCAGGGGATCTTAGCAATCCAGGGATCGAACCTGAGTCTCCCACATTGCAGGCAGACTCCTTACATCTGAGCCACCGAGGAAGTAATGAAGACCCAGCACAGCCAAAATTATAAAATTTTAAATAAATAAATAATTTTTTAAAAAGAGTTCCCTCGTTGAAAACTACTGAATACTAAAACTTTTAATACTTATTTAAATTAATAAAAGCAGACTCCTCCTTCCCCCCAAAAGGTACCAAAGACTTAGAGACACTCATAGTAAATGCTCTGGAAATAATGCTTTCATTTATACATGCACAAATGTACTTTTTGGTATCATTGGTTCTTTATTTGTTTCCCATGTAAAGCACTTTGATAATGGGGGGAAAAAAGGTTATTTTACAAGTATAAACCTCAGAGACCTCAAAAGGAATTGAATATAATTCCTACAATGAGTTCAGAGGGCAGAGTTGATTTCTGGTTTCCTATATATGCAAATGTCAACTTAACTGAGCATTACTCTGATTTGCAGGTTATAAGTTTGATATAGTATCAACACTTCAAGGATTCTCTATGTTCAAAAGATCAGACAGTTTATCTAGTTAACTTTTGGTATGTGGAGACCAGGGATGTTCAGACTGACCATTCTTTGGGCTAGTTTAATAAGCAGAACAGAATCAGGCATGCGGGCTTGCTGGATCACAATAAAAGCTTCTACAACTTCATATATGAGGACAGTGTGACCTGGCATTACCTGTGGATCTTTGTTTGATGGCCATGTTGGCTCTACAAACCCTCTTGTGTGACTGACTGCTGGTGTGGACTGACCTTTGAATGACAACTAACTGCAGTGTCCACAGATCCGAGGATCCAGAACATCTTTTCCCAAATCCATGCCGCACTCCTATTGTCCACATTTGTTTATTATCAGTATCAGAGAAACCTTGTTTTGTCTTTTTTATCTGCAACCATCCTTGAAGACTTTGTTCCAATGACTGGTTTCAACTGGTTTCCTTTTGCTAGTTTCAGTGATTCTTTTTGTTTTGGAGTATTTAATCTTTTACAAATATAACATTTTAATTTTATAATATAAAAATCCATAATTTCACTTGTGCAATGTGAAAAATTTGAAAAGCACAGACATGTAGAAGAAAAAAATCACTTACAATTCCATCTCTGAAATATAGTTACCAAGAACAACTTAGTAAAAGTCACTTTTGATATACTTTATGGATATTTACCAAAATGCTATTATGCTTGGCTTATTGTTCTATAGTCTGCTTTTATCACATTGAACATATTACAAACAATTTACCACCTGTCAGCTTTTTTTTTATGCAGTGTGATTTTTAACTAGCTGCCCTGTATTACACTATACCATTATTTACTTAATCAGATCTCTAATGTGAGAAATTTATATTAGTATAAACAATGCTGCAGAAAATGTTTGTATGTAGTTACACACAACCATGATTATACCTTTTAGACATTTCAAAAACTGAAGTTGCCAGATGAAAGGTAATGTACATTTTTGAAGAATTTCTCTCAAGTGTCAATTTTATTCTCCCAAACTAACTTTTGGATTATTTTTATTTATAAACATGTACGAATTTGAACTTCACAGTTGATGCTAGTGGTAAAGGACCCACCTGTCAACACAGGAGATGTAAGAGACGCAGGTTCGATCCTTGGACTGGAAAGATTCCCCTAGAGAAGGACATGGGAACCCACTCCAGTATTCTTAGCTGAGAATCGCATGGACAAAGGAGCCTGGAAAGCTACAGTCCATAGGGTCGCAAAGAGTCAGACACAACTGAAGCAACTTAAAACACAGTATATCAATTGAAAGGTTTAAAAAAATTCATATTCTATTTTAGCTATGTATGTTATTGATAACCTGTAAGATTGAACCAACTTTTAGACTGACCCTGTACTTTTGCTTTTTTGTTTATTATTCTCTTTAGTCATTCTTTCTGTATTGATTTCTAAGATCTCTTTCTATACTAATCACATCAACATGTTATCGAATATGCTGTGGCTATATTTCCCAGTACTGTTTGCATTTTAATTTTATGGTAGATTTTTAACTTACAAAAGTTTAAGATCTTAAACAGTCAATCTATTAATATTCTCCTTGATTGCTTACACCTCAGTGTTAAAAGGGGCTTCCCAGGTGGTCCAGTGGTAAAGAATCCTCCTGCCAATGCAGGAGATACAAGAGATGGAGGTTCCATCCTTGGTTGGGAAGGTGAGTAGGAAATGGCAACACACTCCAGTATTCTTGCCTGGAAAATTCCATGGACAGAGGAGCCTGGCAGGTTACAGTCCGTGGGGCCACAATTGGACATGACTGAGTACACACACCATGTTAAAAAGTTTTCCCATCCTTAAAGTATATATATATATATTTTTTTCTTCTTCTAGTTTATTTAGATATTGTTTATTAAATTTAACATTTCAACCCACCTGGATTTTATGATGTTAACAATTGTGATATTTAAATCTAAATTGATTTTTTAAACCATCAGCTATTAACCAAGTAGCATTTACTAAATAGTTTTAGATTGTAAACTCCAGAAGTGGAAGAGCTATGTCTTATGATCTATTTTACCCTTGAATCCTAGCATAGTGACTAGCAGTTTCATGGTTACTCAGGTCAAAGTTTTATTTATTTATTCACTTATTTATATTTAATTGGGTCAATTTACAATATTATATTAATTCCAGGTATACAACATAGTGATTAAAATTTTTATAGATTATACTTTATCTAAAGTTGATTATAGAGTGGAAGTGAGAAATAGATTTAAGGGCCAAGATCTGATAGATAGAGTGCCTGATGAACTATGGAATGAGGTTCATGACATTGTACTGGAGACAGGGATCAAGACCATCCTCATGGAAAAGAAATGCAAAAAAGCAAAATGGCTCTCTGGGGAGGCCTTACAAATAGCTGTGAAACAAAGAGAANCTTGCTTTTTCCATGATCCAGTGGATGTTGGCAATTTGATCTCTGGTTCCTCTGCCTTTTCAAAAACCAGCTTGAACATCTGGAAGTTCACGGTTCACGTATTGCTGAAGCCTGGCTTGGGGAATTTAGAGCATTACTTTACTAGCGTGTGAGATGAGTGCAACTGTGTGGTAGTTTGAGCATTCTTTGGCATTGCCTTTTTTTGGGATTGGAATGAAAACTGACCTTTTCCATTATTTCCTAGTATATCATTTTAATTTCCTCTTGTTTTTAAATTATATTTGAGTTATTTTCTTAGTACTTGTCCTGAGATTATAATTAACAGGTTAATTTATAAGTCTAGTTCAGATTATATGCTAACTTAATTTCAATAGTATACACAGACTTTGATCCTAGATAGGGCTGTCCCCTCACCCTCCCCATCATTGGGTTGTTATTGTCATATAACATACGTCATTATACATTGTATGCTCATCTACACAGGCTTATAATTATTGCCCTATAGAATTTATCTTTTTAATTAATACTGGAGAAAAAAGTTATTAACAAAATAAACACTTAAATTATTCTTTATATTTATCTATGTGGTTACTTTTCCTGGTGCTCTTTATTTATTCATGTGGATTTGATTTACTGTCTAGTATTCTTTCATTTTAGGCTGAAGGACTCCCTTTAGCATTTCTTGATGGGAGAGTTCTACCAATGATGAACTTTCAGTTTTTGCTTATCTGAGAATGTCTCAATTATCTTTCATTTTTGAAGGATAATTTTACTGGCTATGGAATTTTTGTTTGATAGGCTTTTTTTTCCCTATATTTATTTATTTGAATATGTTAATCCTTCTACTCCACCATCTTGAAGGAAGCATTACTATGAACAAAGTTAGGAGGTGATGGAACTCCAGCTGAGCTATTTCAAATCCTAAAAGGTGGTGTTGTTAAAGTGCAGCACTCAATATGCCAGGAAATTTGGGAGACTCAGCAGTGGCCACAGGACTGGAAAAGGTTAGTTTTCATTCCAATCCCAAAGAAAGGCAATGCCAAAGAATGGTCAAACTACCGCACAATTGCTCTCATCTCACATGCTAGTAAATGCTCAAAATCACTGCAGACAGTGACTGCAGCCATGAAATTAAAAGACCCTTGCTCCTTGGAAGAAGGACCATGACAAATCTAAACCGCATATTAAAAAGCAGAGACACCATTTGCCAACAAAGGTCCATATGGTCAAAGCTATGGTTTTTTGAGTAGTCATTGTGGATGTGAGAGTTGGACCATAAAGAAGGCTGAGTGCTGAAGGACTGATGCTTTTGAATTGTGGTGCCAGAGAAGACTGTTGAGAGTCCCTTGAAAAGCAGGGAGATCAAACTAGTTAATCCTAAAGAAAATCAACCCTGAATATTCATTAGAAGGACTGATGCTGAATCTGAAGCTCCCATACTTGGCCACTTGACGCAAAGAGAGGACTCATTGTAAAAGACCCTCGTGCTGGGAAAGATTGAGGACAGGAGGAGAAGGAGGCAACAGAGGATGAGATGATTGGATGCTATCACTGACTCAATGGACATGAGTTTGAGCAAATTCTGGGAGATGGTGGAGGCCAGGGAAGCCTCACATGCTGCAGTCCATAGGGTCGCAGAGAGCTGGACACGACTTAGTGACTGACAGCAACACCAGTGTTAATCCCGCTGCCTTTTGGTCTTCCTGGTTTCTGCTCAGAAACCAGCTGTTACTCTTATTTGGATATTTTGTATGTGAGAGTCACTTTTTTTGTGCTCTTAAGATTCTTTCTTCTTGGCTTTTGACAGTTTGATTGTACTTTGTCCAGGTGTTGATCTGTCTCATTGAGTTTGTTATACTTGGAGTTTGAAGAGCTTCATCTTTTTCATCAGAATTAGGAAGTTTTATCATTTCTTCAAATATTATTTTTGTTCCTTTCTCTTTTTGCTCCTGGAATTCTCAATATGCGTGTGTCTGTACATTTGATGGAGTCCCACAGGTCTTTTACACTTTGTTAATTTTCTTTCTTTTGTTTTTTTTTTCTGTTTTTCAGACAGGATTTCACTTGAGCTGTTTCACTGTTGATGAGTCTACATTCCATGTGTTTAAATCTGCTGTTGAGCCCTCCTAGTGATTTTTTTTTTTTCAGTTGTTATTACGGTGTTTCTCAACTCCAGAATTTCTATTTCATTCTCTCATATAATTTCTATATTTATATGCTGTTATTTATTTGGTGAGGCATCATCCTCATAATTCTTTAGAAATGATTTCTTTCAGTTCTGTGAACATATTTAAAATAGCTTATTTAAAGTTTTTGCTTAGAAAATATGAGTTTCCTCAAGTTTAGTCTCTATTGATTCCTTTTTCACTCCTGTGATATGTATATCTTATAATTTTTGTTGAAAATCAGACATTTAAGAGAATATTATGTAACAAGTCTAAAAGTCATTTGCTTCCCTGCTCCCTAAAGTTGATTGTTGATTGTTGTTTGTTTCAGTTCAGTTCAGTTACTCAGTCGTGTCTGACTATTTGTGATCACAAGGACTGCAGCATGCCAGGCCTCCCTGTCTATCACCAACTCCTGGAGTTTACTCAAACTCATGTCCATTGAGTCAGTGGTGCATCCAACCATCTCATCCTCTGTTGTCCCCCTTCTCCTCCTGCCTTCAATTTTTCCCAGCATCAAAGTCTTTTCAAGTGAGTAAGCTCTTTGCATCAGGTGGCCAAAGTATTGGAGTTTCAGCTTCAGCATCAGTCCTTCCAATGAATATTCGGGACTGATTTCCTTTAGGATGGACTGGTTGGATCTCCTTGCAGCCCAAGGGACCCTAAAGAGTCTTCTCCAATACCACAGTTCAAAAGCATCAATTCTTTGGCACTCATCTTGCTTCATAGTCCAACTCTCACATCCACACATGACTACTGGAAAAACCGTAGCCTTGACTAGATGGACCTTTGTTGCCAAAGTAGTGTCTCTGCTTTTTAATATGCTGTCTAGGTTGGTTATAACTGTTCTTCCAAGGAGCAAGCGTCTTTTAATTTCATGGCTGCAATCACCATCTGCAGTGATTTTGGAGCCCCAAAAAATAAAGTCTGACACTGTTTCCACTGTTTCCCCATCCATTTCCCATGAAGTGAAGGGGCCAGATGCCATGATATTAGTTTTCTGAATGTTTAGTTTTAAGCCAACTTTTTCACTCTCCTCTTTCACTTTCATCAAGAGGTTCTTTAGTTCTTCGCTTTCTGTCATAAGTGTAGTGTCATTTGCATATCTGAGATTATTGATATTTTTCCTGGCAATCTTGATTCCAGCTTGTGTTTCCAGCCCAGAGTTTGTCATGATGTACTCTGCATATAAGTTAAATAGGGTGACAATATACAGCCTTGATGTACTCCTTTCCCTGTTTGGAACCAGGCTGTTGTTTCATGTCCAGTTCTAACTGTTGCTTCCTGACCTGTTTACAGATTTCTCAAGAGGCAGGTCGTGTGGTCTGGTATTCCTATCTCTTTAAGAATTTTCCACAGTTTTTTGTGATCCACTCAGTCAAAGACTTTGCCATAGTCAATAAAGCAAAAGTTGACCTTTTTTCTGGAACTCTTGCTTTTTTGATGATCCAGTGGATGTTAGCAGTCTGATCTCTGGCTCCTCTGCCTTTTCTAAATCCAGCTTGAACATCTGGAAGTTCATGGTTCACGTACTGTTGAAGCCTGGCTTGAAGAATTTTGAGCATTACTTTACTAGTGTGAGAGATGGGTGCAATTGTGCAGTAGTTTGAGCATTCTTTGACATTGCCTTTCTTTGGGGTTGGAGTGAAAACTGACCTTTTCCAGTCCTTTGGCCACTGCTGAGTTTTCCAAGTTTTCTGGCATATTGAGTATGCACTTTGACAACATCATCTTTCAGGATTTGAAATAGCTCAACTGGAATTCCATCACCTCCACTAGCTTTGTTTGTAGTGATGCTTCCTAAGGCCCACTTGACTTTGCATTCCAGGATGTCTTGCTCTGGGTTGGTGATCACACCACTGTGATTATCTGGGTCGTAAAGATCTTTTTGTATAGTTCTTCTGTGTATTCTTGCCACCTCTTCTTAATATCTTCTGCTTCTGTTAGGTCCATACCATTTCTGTCCTTTATTGTGCCCATCTTTGCATGAAAAATTCCCTTGGTATTTCTGATTATCTTGAAGAGATCTCTAATCTTTCCCATTCTGTTGTTTTCCTCTATTTCTTTGCACTCATCACTGAGAAAGTCTTTGTTATCTCTCCTTGCTATTCTGTGGAACTCTGCATTCGAATGGGTATATCTTTCCTTTTCTCCTTTGCCTTTCACTTCTCTTCTTTTCTCAGCTATTTGTAAGGCCTCCTCAGACAACCATTTTGTCTTTTTGCATTGCTTTTCCTTGGGGATGGTCTTGATCCCTGCCTCCTGTACAATGTCTCCAACCTCTGTTCATAGTTCATCAGGCATTCTGTCTGTCAGATCTAATCCCTTGAATCTATTTGTCACTTCCACTGTATAATCGTGAGGGATTTGATTTAGGTCATGGCTGAATGGTCTGGTGGTTTTCCCTACTTTCTTCAATTTAAGTCTGAATGTGGTAATATGCAGTTCATGGTCTGTGCCACAGTCAGCTCCTGGTCTTGTTTTTGCTGACTCTTTGGAACTTCTCCATCTTTGGCTGCAAAGAATATAATCAATCTGATTTTGGTATTGACCATCTGGTGATGTCCATGTGTAGAGTCTTCTCTTGTGTTGTTGGAAGAGGGTGTTTGCTATGACCAGTGCGTTCTCTTGTCAAAACTCTGTTAGCCTTTACCCTGCTTCATTCTGTACTGCAAGGCCAAATTTGCCTGTTACTCCAGGTATTTCTTGACTTCCTACTTTTGCATTCCAGTCCCCTATAATGAAAAGGACATCTTTTTTTGGGTGTTAGTTCTAGAAAGTCTTGTAGGTCTTTATAGAACCATTCAACTTCAGCTTCTTCAGCATTACTGGTCAGGGTGTAGACTTGGATTACTGTGATATTGAATGGTTTGCCTTGGAAACGAACAGAGATCATTCTGTCGTTTTTGAGATTACATCCAAGTACTACATTTCAGACTCTCTTGTTGATTGTGATGGCCATTCCATTTCTTCTAAGGGTTTCTTGCCCACAATAGTAAGTATAATGGTCATCTGAGTTAAATTCACCCATTCCAGTCCATTTTAGTTCGCTGATTCCTAAAATGTCGATGTTCACTCTTGCCATCTCCTCTTTGACCACTTCCAATTTGCCTTGATTCATGGACCTAACATTCCAGGTTCCTATGCATTATTGCTTTTTACAGCATTGGACTTTACTTCCATCACCAGTCACATCCACAACTGGGTATTGTTTTTGCTTTGGCTCCATCTCTTCATTCTTTATGGAGTTATTTCTCCACTCATCTCCAGTAGCATACTGGGCACCTACTGACCTGGGGAGTTCATCTTTCAGTGTTCTATCTTTTTGCCTTTTCATACTGTTCATGGGGTTCTCAAGGCACGAATACTGAGGTGGTTTGCCATTCCCTTCTCCAGTGGACCACGTTTTGTCAGAACTCTCCACCCTGACCCATCTGTCTTGGGTGGCCCTAAATAACATGGCTCATAGTTTCAGCGAATTAGACAAAGCTGTGGTCCATGTGATCAGATTGGTTAGTTTCTTGTGATTGTGGTTTTCAGTCTGTCTGCCCTCTGATGGAGAATGGTAAGAGGTTTATGGAAGCTTCCTGATGGGAGAGACTGACTGAGGGAGAAATTGGGTCTTGTTCTGATGTGCAGGGCCATGTTCAGTAAATCTGTAATCCAAGTTTCTGTTGGTGGTGGGGCTGTGTTCCCTCCCTGTTGTTTACCTGGCCCAAACTATGGTGGAGGTAGTGAAGATACGACCTCCTTTAAAAGGTCCCATGCATGCACTGCTACACTCAGTGCCCCCAGCCCTGCATCAGGCCACTGCCAACCCACGCCTCTGCCAGAGACTCCTGGACACTTACAAGCAAATCTGGGTCAGTCTCTTGGGGGTCACTGCTCCTTTCTCCTGGGTCCTGGTACCCACAAAGTTCTGTTTGTTCCCGCCAAGAGTTTATTTCCCAGTTCTGTGTAAGTTCTGGCAGCTCTGTGGTGGGGTTAGTGGTGACCTCCTCCAAGAGGGCTTAGGCCATACTGAAGTCTGCTGTAGCCAGAGCCCCTGCCCCTGCGGTAGTCCACTGCTGACCCGTAGCTCCACAGGAGCCACTCAGACACAGTTCTGTCTCAGTCTCTGTGGGGTCTCTGGGTCCTGGGGTACGCAAGGTTTGTTTGAGCCCTCTGAGCGTTTCTGGCGGGTATGGGGTTTGATTCTAGATGCAATTTAGCCCCTCCTGCTGTCTTGCTGGAGCTTCTCCTTTGTTTTTGGACGTTGTTTGTTTAGTGGCTTTTTGAAACTAATTCTGTGAAGTCTATATTCTTTGTTGTGTGTGCTTTCTGCTTAGTGGTCAACTAATGATTGAACTGAATTTTCCTTAAGTGCCTTCTCCCAGTCTTTGTCAAGGGATTCTATGTGCACTTTGGGACACACCTTCCATGTTGAATCAGGCTGTTGATAACTCTTGACTTAACTTTTACATTCCACTTGTAGAGCTTCAAGGTCAGGTGGAGGTGAATGCTTAGGACTCTCTCAGGTCCTTACTGAACGTAGCCCCAAGCGAGCATGACCGTCTAGGTTCCCAGGATATCCTTGAGTTTTTCTAAGCACCTATGGACATCTCATTCCTTAGCTTTTCCTACCCACGTTTTTTGGGTAGCCTGTTATTTGCCTCAACTGCTGTAGACTGCCTCAGGCAGCCATCAAATTAATCAGTTACCTCTAATTGTCTTTGATAAGTGTTTCTGAGGATAGGGAGTAGGAGCATGCAAGACTTTTTGCATTAAGAGCTCAGAAGCAGGTCAAAGGTCAAAGAAAGACTGTTTCCAGTGGCTGTCAGGCCGCTGGTTTCACTCTGGTTGCAAGTTGTTGGTAGTGGGGATGGGAGGTCGAGAAAAGCCAAGTTAAAATACAAAGCTCATTGTTGTTTTTCTTGAATACTTAGTCCCTGTATTGCTACAAGCCTGTGGTTAATTTCCATAGTTCTAACAATTTGTGCCTTTTTGCTTTCGTGCTTTGATGGGGGACTTTTTGGAGCACCTTTCTCCACTGTTTCTGCTGACGTTACTTCTGCTATTCCTTTTGAGAAGACTTAATGCTTTTTCAAATTCCTGTTTCTTTGTGTCTACCTGTTTTAAGTGAAGTTTAAGTTCTTCAGCTCTGTTGTCAAATTTCATAATGATGTGACATGAAGTGGCCTTTTTGTACCCATTGAGCTGGAAATTTAGAATTTCCACTGTTTCCTTGGTACTTTCTTCTTTTCTGTTTGTCTTTCTGATAGTTACGTTTCAAAAAATCTGGGCTTCATGAAATGCCCCTCTAATTTATTCTTTATCTTTTCCTCTTGTTTTTTTATATCTTTAACTTTTCATTCTACTCTGAGATTTCTTGACCTTGAGTTCCCAGCTTTTATTGAATTTTAATTTATATTATTATAAATTTCCCAGGAACTATTATTTTTATTATTTTTTCATAGCATTCTGTCCTGGTTTCCTCTTTTATCACTCTGAGGATAGTAATACTAGTTGCTTTTTAAAAAATTAATACGCCTCAGCTCTCTCTGCTAGTTCCTCTGAACTTCNGGCTTCATGAAATGCCCCTCTAATTTATTCTTTATCTTTTCCTCTTGTTTTTTTATATCTTTAACTTTTCATTCTACTCTGAGATTTCTTGACCTTGAATTCCCAACTTTTATTGAATTTTAATTTATATTATTATAAATTTCCCAGGAACTATTATTTTTATTATTTTTTCATAGCATTCTGTCCTGGTTTCCTCTTTTATCACTCTGAGGATAGTAATACTAGTTGCTTTTTAAAAAATTAATACGCCTCAGCTCTCTCTGCTAGTTCCTCTGAACTTCTCTCTCTTTATCCCTCTTGGCTGTTCATATAAAAGAATGAATCACAAATAAATATATGGCACTATCTGTTAGCTAAAAAACTAATATGAATATGTTACTTTTTTCCAGTCCAGATGTTAATATGTGTCTATTTTTTTGTTAGTTATATGTCATCTACTTGCCCATTAAGGTTTATTTGATTCAAAATAAGCTGCCTGTCTTCTGCTTTGGGACAACAGCTGTGCTACAGCATGGTCTTTCTCATACCTTTTTCTGCTTCTGTTTCATGTGCTTTAGCATGCTGGTCTGCAGTTCTATTCCATTACTTGGGGTCATCCATCACTGCATAGATCAGTATTCCCTGAGCTCTTAGGCACTCAGAGACTCGTTTTGTCCTGGTAGACAGGCTTTGCTAAGGGAGTCTGCCTGTTTGGTGTAAAGAAATGTTCATGTTAACCCAGCAGTTACACTCCTAGATACATACCCCCAAAGCTTGAAAACAGGTATTTAAGCAATGAGTATTCATAGTAACATTATTCACAACAGCCAAGAGCTAAAAACAACCCAGATGTTGTTCATCAGCTGAATAATAAATCAACAAAAATGTGGTATATAGTGGAATATTACTTGCCCATAAAAGGAGTGAGCTATTGGTGCACGCTACAAGATGAATGCTGCAACATTAAAAATATGTCAAGTAAAAAAAACCACAAAGGGCCACACATTATATATGATTTCCTTTATATGAAATGTCCAGAACAGACAAATATATAAGGACAAGAAATACATTAGTGGTTATTTAGTGTAATCAGTAAAGAGTCCAGGGTTTCTTTTTGAGGTAATGAAAGTATTCTAAAATTGACTGGAGAAGTGGTTGCACGCCTATGAATGTAGGCATGCCTTGCCTTGTCTTGCTTGACTGCACTTTGCAGACACTGCATTTTTCACACATGGGAGGTTTATGGCAATCCTGCATTGACCAAGTCTGTCAGTGTCATTTTAACCAACAGCATTTGCTCACTTCATTTCTCTGTGTCACATTTTGGCGATTCTTGCAATATTTCAGACTTTCTCATTATCATGTTTGTTATAGTGATCAATGATCTTTGATATTATTCTAATTGTTTTTTTGTTTTTTATTTTTAAATTAATGGATATGTACATTTTTTAGGCCTAATGCTTTGCACACTTAATAGACTACACTTAATAGACTACAGTATAAATGTAAACGTAACTTTTATAGGCACTGGGAAACCAAAAAATTCAAGTGAATAGCTTTATTGCAATATTTGCTTTTTTGTGGTGTCTGGAACTGAACTTTCAATATCTCAGAAGTATGCCTGTTTGTTAAAAAGCCACGAGTGGTACACTTGTTTGAAAATGTCATTGTTTATTTATATGTATTTGGCTGTGCTGGGTCTTAACTGCAGCACATGGCATGCAAACTGTTAGCTGCGGAATATGGGATCTAGTTCCCTGGCCAGGGATGGAACCCAGGCCCCCTGCACTGGGAGCACAGAATCGTAGCCACTGGCCCACCAGGGCAGCCCCTGAGTTGTACACTGTAAATGGGTGGATAGTATGGTATGTGAATTATATTTTCATCAAGCTGTTTTAAAAAAGCAAAGCTCATAAGGGTCTTGAACAGACTGTTCCAGAAGTGTTTGTAAATGGTCTTAGCTGTATTAGGCTCTACCTCTTCAAATCCAAGTTGCATGACTGCATCTACCCTTGTTAGCTCTTTATATAGAGCTTTGAACCCCATCACTTACTGTAGACTTTCAGGATCAAGGCCTGGAATTTTTTTCCCCATTCTTTTCGCCATTCAAATTACTGACATTTTTAACTTATTATCCCTCTGCTAAGTTAGATTTTTTTTTTTTTTTTCTAACTTACAAGTCTAATTGCTCTTTCAGACTTGGTGTTTGGTCCAATTGCAGTAAGTGACATAAGTCTTATAGCCACATACCTGATAAATTAAAACTTACACATCTTGGTTCATTCACTGTTGGCAATTTTTTTTTTTTACACATCTGACCTTGAAAAAGCTGTTGTATAAGAAACTTCGGGAGCTATGGGTGAGTTCAAGGTTAGTAAGTTTCCTGCCTTCAGAACTGTCATCAAGTTAGTAATGATTCATTTCCCTTGGACCTGAAAATCCACATACATTAGCCAGGAAGCCTAGTGTTATGAGAAACAGGACATTAGGGATGGCAGGTCTCGGTTGGGTGACATTGAGAAGTGGTGGTTTCATGCACGGAGGAGAAAACTTTAAAAGTAGTTGGCAAACTTCTCTTCCTCCACCTTCCTGTTGACATGACTCCACACCACCCTCCACTTTGACAATCTCTTTCCTTTCCCTTGGCATAGTCTTGTGTTTCTATGATTCTCACATTTTTCTTCAAGTAGTCTTCAGAGATTTTAAAATTTCCACATCTTTTTTACAATATATTATCAGAGTGCCATTCTTGTCTTGAAGATACACAGACTAAATGTCTGTCTGTCTCTCCATTATTCCCTCCTTCCTTTTCCACAAAGAACTCAGGTTCTCTGGTATAATATCTGTTAACAAGTTTCGTGGAAACACTTTTGACCACTTTACAAACTGGCCCCAGGTTTGGTTGCAATGTATTATTACATTTTTGGCTACAGAGCAAAAGCAGTTACCTTTATCATTCGTTAACTATGCTCCTATGGCTTAAATGACCCCTTTACTTATGAGATGACACTTTTCAAAGGCGCCTCTGGCCTTTCTGTTCCACTCTGCTTTTATCCTTCTGTCCCATGGCTAGAAATCACTTCTTGTGTCGTATCTGCTGGATTGCTGTACTGAAGGTTAAGGAAAATCATGAAATATTTATTAAACTGTTCCTTCTTATCTTAGTATCTATTCTAATTTGTTTTTTACTTACTTAATATTTGTAGAACCACGCTTCTGACTCATGTTACCAGTAAATACGTAGCAGAGCATTAAATTGAAGGATGAATAATTAACAAGTTGATACATTTCAAAAAATACCCAGAGCCCTTTATTCATCTTACTAAAATAAATCTCTTCACAGGGCTTTGAATTCATAGCCAAGAACAATTTCAAGCATAATGCTACATACAAGTTCCTAATGTTCTTTTATATTTTTATACTGCAATTATCTAATTATAGACATATCAGAGGCAAGTCTTCAGATGGCATTTCAAAGCAGATTTTTATTTAAAAAATTAAAATATCTGTGAATTTCTATTGTGAGAGTAATATACACACACACAGTTTTTTGACTCAACTGACATGAGTTTGAGCAAGCTCCGGGAGTTGGTGATGGACAGGGAAGCCTGGTGTGCTGCAGTCAATGGGGTTGCAAAGAGTTGGACACAACTGAGCGAGTGACTGAGCTGAACTGAAAGTTTTTTGAGACTATAAAAACTCAACTATATGTTGTTACTGAGCAACTAACATTATAAGCTATTCAAATGGACTTTTTATTAGATATAATTCAGTATGGTTTTTATCTATATATCAATACGTTAAAAGCAGGTTTGTTTGAATATCACAACCATGTTAATATTATAGATAGTAGAATCAACTTAGATTTTGTGACTAGAGAAAATGGCTATAGTAGATTAGAAGATAAAGCTATACACTGTGTTGTTGCTGTTCGGTTGCAAAGTCGTGCCCAACACTTTGTGATCCCATGAGCTGCAGCATGCCAGGCTTCTCTGTCCTCCACTGTCTCCTGGAGTTTGCTCAAATTCATGTCCATTGAGTTGGTGATGCCATCCAATCATCTAATCATCTGCCGCCCCCTTCTCCTGCCCTCAGTCTTTCCAAGCACGCATATCTTTTTCTGAGTTGACTCTTTGCCTCAGGTGGCCAAAGTATTGGAGCTTCAGCATCAGTCCTTCCAATGAGTATTCGGGGTTGATTTCCTTTAGGAGTGATTGGCTTGATCTCCTTGCAGTCCAAGAGACTCTCAAGACAAGCTAGGGAAATATGTTCCATGTTAATTGAAGGAAAACATAATGAAGACAATCTGTAAGTAAATTACCAAATTCAGTATAGCGTATGATTTGAGTTGGAAAAGGACATAAGAACAATACAAAGAACTATGTCCTTTATAACTCACCAGAAAGTTGTTTGGGAGACTATGCTGTGAAATTACTGGTAGATGAGACTCTTAAAACACAATGAAATGGTTCTATTTTTTCCTCCCTGAAATGAAAATTATACTTTTTTACCACAATAGAAGTAATTGTGGAAATAAATTAAGAAACTAAAGCCCCCAAAGAAGAAAATCACTTGTAATTCCATTGAAATAGAATTATATTTCATTATAGACTTCTGTAATTTTTATGCAATTAGAATGTTATAAATGTTTCTCCATCTTTTTGCTACTTAACAATATTTTATGAACATCCCATGCCAATACATACAATTCTATGTAATATTTAATGGCAAAATAGTATTCTATTTTAGAATCTATATTAGTTTACTTAAATAGCCCCCTGTTTAGATGGTAATCCAGTTTTAGCTGTTCTACACAGTGCTCTGATGGATATTCTCATACATACTTTGCATGCTTTTCTCATAATTTTCTTAAGATAAGCATTGTTGGGTCAAAGGGTACATGCATGTTTAATCAGGTTGCCAAACTGCCTGCCAGAGAGGAATCACAAATTTGTTGGTGGCTCAGAGGTTAAAGCGTCTGCCTAGATTGCAGGAGACCCGGTTTCAATCTCTGTTGGGAAGATCCCCTGGAGAAGGAAATGGCAACCCACTCCAGTACTCTTGCCTGGAGAATCCCATGGAGGGAGGAGCCTGGTCCATGGGGTCGCAAGAGTGGGACACGACTGAGCGACTTCACTTTCACTTTCACTTTCAAGATAAGCTGAANCTGGAGAAGGAAATGGCAACCCACTCCAGTACTCTTGCCTGGAGAATCCCATGGAGGGAGGAGCCTGGTCCATGGGGTCGCAAGAGTGGGACACGACTGAGCGACTTCACTTTCACTTTCACTTTCAAGATAAGCTGAACCTGTTCCCCGCTGTGTGCTGCACCATTAGTGTGACTGCAGAAATTACACAAAACCACAGCATTGAGAGCAGGCTTCGCAGGGGTCTTGGTGGTGGAGCATCCGCCTGCCAATGCAGGAGTCAAAAGAGATGCAGGTTTGATCCCTGGGCTGGGAACATCCCCTGGAGAAGGAAACGGTAACCCACTCCAGTATTCTTACCCAGAGAGGCCCATGGACAGGGAAGCCTGGCAAGCTACAGTCCATGGGATTGCTAAAGAGTCAAACATGATTTAGTCACAGCATTGAAAATCTGTATGGCAGTGGAGTTCTTTATATTTTAAAGTTCTATGTAGTAGAGGGATTAAGTCCAGCAGTGGGGGAAATGTTTATGTTTGTAACTTGAATCGCATGGTATTCATTTTGAAAAGCAGGGCTCGTCAGCCACAGTTAAATGGTGACACAGCGTGTGTAGGTATTTTGCTGTTTCTGGGACTTGGTCACAGGGCATAATCCTTTCTCTCCCTAGATGAGTGACCGCGGAGGTGGTGTTCCTCTGAGGAAAATTGACCGACTCTTTAACTACATGTACTCCACTGCACCCCGACCTCGTGTCGAGACGTCCCGAGCAGTGCCCCTGGTATGTGATCAAAACACCGTGAAGTGGGCTTTTGTGACTCACCAAAAAAGAGGTTACCACATAAATCAGTTAAGCCATTGTGTGGGGTTCACAAACAGGATGAAGGAAAGCTATTAGAGAAAAACAACAACAACACTTTCCCCTAAATTTATAGTTTTGGAAATGCTTTTTTTTTTAAATGATGACTTTTAGAGTTCTTATTGCCAAGCTTAATAGTGGTGTGTCAGTAGTTAGCATGTGGTAAACCACATTTTGATATACTGTTATTAATGTGAAGTCTAAATTACCAGCTTTACTAGTATTTGGTCAACACTGATTTAATCTTTAGTAATTTTTTTCCCCTCAAGTACTTGTAATTAGAAAGACTACGTATTTGAGGCTCAGAAGCAATACTAGAGTTGTAATCAATTTAATTGCTCATGTCTCAAATAACAGTTGTGTTGATGGCTTAAAAAAAAAATCAGTCACCTCTTTTCAGGTTAATAAGATTAGCTTTTGAATGGACTCAGTTCTGGTCCTCCAACCCCCAGAAAAGTGCTTTGCCAAATCTCTCACCCAAACTCTTGTTCCAGGCTTTGAAGGTTCTCTGGCATATACCCTGGAGTTATTTTGTAACATGATGAAAAACAGTCTAAGATGGGTTTATTTTAGACTCTTTCCTAGGAAGTCACTGAGAGGACTTCATTCAAACTGCACAGCATATTCTAGTTAAACAGCACAGATTCTGTAGCTACAGCTGCAATATGGTTCATGTCTTACCAAACCTTTTAAATGATTGCTCTAGTTGAGATATGGGTAGGCATCCATGTGCCCGAGGACAGAAAAGGCCAAATAAACATGAGTATCATCTTAGATTCCAGTTTTACTCTAAGTGGAGAAAAGGTATATGCTCCTTTTGTAGTAAACAAATTTTTTAGAATTTTTGTAGAGAGCAGCATGGCGTACTCGTCCAGACCCTCTGTTCTCAGCTCTACTGCATCCTAGCTGTTCAGCCTTGGGAATATTATTGACCCTTCAGTACCACCATTTCCCCAGCCTTAAAGACTGAATTATTGTGAAGATTGAGTTAATATATGTAAACAGATTTTTTAATAGTACCTGGCGCATAGTAAATGCTGTGTAGGAGTTGTTGTTAGGATGCAAGATGTATGTGGATTTTTAAGAAAAGCAGGAGGATTGACGTGACACAGACTGCCCACACAGCTGCACCGCCTTCCCGAGGGTCAGCCTGTGGTTGAGCTTTCACAGAGCCTCCTTCCTGCTGCTATGACCCCTTCATAAGGGGACCAGTAAGCAAGCACTGGGGCAGCCACCCGGTCATGCTGATTACTGAGAGCTGCCTTCACGTGGGTGCCTTTAGGTGCGCCTCTGCAGGGACAGAATGTCTTCATGCCGCTCAAAGAGGACTGTCCACATTTCCCTCTTCCTCGTCACTTACCCAGTTTTGTTCTTTCCAAGTCTCTGACCAGCCAGCCCATTTGCCGCTGCCCATGGCCCATGTAGGTGTGCCACTTTGAGTTCCACCCACTGGTAGGGTTTGCTTTCACGCCTGTCTTTTGGGCTTGGCCCCGAGAGAGGCTGTAGTGACAGGGCAGTCCACTCTTGGCTGGTGTGGAACACTGTGCAGACCCAGCAATGGGCCAAGCCCACCGTGCTAGTTAGCATTAGTTAAACGAAAGTTAGTTTCTTTAACTACTTACAAGGAAGCCTGTGGGGTCCACAGGCGTGTGGCTAAGAGAGAGGCAGTGATGAAGTAGATTGGGTACTACGGGATCCTGAGCCACCTGCTCGTGCAGAAATGGAACCAGTTAATGTACCTGTCAGAGTCTCACTTGGAAAGAGATAGTTCAAATTATGATACTTCATGGAAGGCTTATCTATAAAGAGACAAATTACAGAAAGAGGGGTGGGATAGTACAGGAGTCCAGCTAGCAGCAGCAGAGCTGTCACCACCTGACTCAGGGAGGAGAATTCAGCAGAACCCGGAAGGGAGTGCTAGAGAGCGGCTGCTTGCTCCCAGGACCTAGCCCGCCCAGGAGCAGGGGATGATGACCCGGAATGGCTCCCTGCAGACTCCTGCTGGGCTCCCCTTCGGCTAGACACAGAAGCAGAGGGCACAGAAGCCCGCTCACATCAACTCAGGCCAGCCTCCCAGGACAAGGGGAAATGAGGAGAATGGGTAGTTTATTTGGAGGGGCAAACAGAAACTTTGGTTTAAAAAGTCAAGTAAAAAATGGTGGTGGTAGATAAGGCCAGAGCCTGGATTTATTAATAGCGCCGATTCCTGAATCTACACTCTTCACTAAACTATTCTATGAAATATCATTAAACACCTCGGTTGGTGATAAAAAAACTTTTTTTTTTTTTTACACTTATCCAAATGTTCTGCTTCATATTAACGAATTGATAGGATTTATCCAGGTAAAGGCCATTCTAGATACCGGGAACAGATGAGCAAAGACACAGCTGTGAAAAATAACCTGATGTGCTTGAGGAACTTAGGAACAGGAGGTCTACTTCATCTGGACTGGGAAGTGGGAGGCACAGACCTGATCTTGTTAAATCTTGAAAGCTCTCTTGTAGAAGCTTGGATTTTTATCTCAAGGAAATAGGTTGGAGATGGTGAGGGTCGGTGGGTGTTGGGGTGCTTTGAAGATTTCTAAGTGGGGGAGATGACGTGTCAGTGAGTATTAAGAGAGTCGACCTATTAGGGATCTCTCCAAGTTCAGGACTCAGGCTGGAATTAATGGTATGAAGTCGTGAGATGCATCTGTGAGGTTGCCACCAGGTCTTTCTACTCTTGCTCCTGAAAGAGAGAACATGTTTTAAATGATAATGTCGAAAGCAGTATAGGGATACTCTGGAGCAGGCCAGTAAAGAAGAGAGAAGCATGCTTTTTCTAGACCCCCACAGGTTGTTTTATAGGAAAAAGAGGAATTTCAAATGACCAGAGGGAAGCCATCTAATACAGTGCTCAACTAGGCTGCAGCTTGATCATTTTCACTACTTAAGTATTAACAGATCTTTTAGATGCAGGCACACAGTGCTAAACTAGGCTGCAGCTTGATCATTTTCACTAAAGTATTAACAGATCTTTTACATGCAGGCTCTGATAGCCCTGGGATACTCCAGTACTATTTATTTTAATTAGAAAAGTATGTCACTTTATGGCTTTCTGAATACAATTTCATTTTTTCTCAAACAGGCTGGTTTTGGTTATGGATTGCCCATATCACGCCTTTATGCGCAGTATTTCCAAGGAGACCTAAAGCTCTATTCCCTAGAGGGCTATGGGACTGATGCAGTCATTTACATTAAGGTAAAGACCATAGTCTTCTGTACTTAATGGTACTTCTGGGATTTTTTGATTGTAAGATATCAATCAGTATTTAACTGTAATGAGACTTTCTTCTACCTCATGCTATTAAAATACAAACATATGTGTTTTCTCTTTTTTTTTTTTTAACAAGGATCTCATCTGTTTTGACAAATGATCTCTTTGTGGGAAAGAAATGCTCTTGCCCATAGTAATCAGAACTATGATTGTTAGTANACTGGAGTGGGTTGCCATTTCCTTCTCCGATGCATGAAAGTGAAAAGTGAAAGTGAAGTCAGTCATGTCCGACTCTTCGTGACCCCATGGACTGCAGCCCACCAGGCTCCTCTATCCATGGGATTTTCCAGGCAAGAGTCCTGGAGTGGGGTGCCATCACCTTCTACGTAAAAGAGATCTAGTAGAAAACAAAAGCTAATATGTAGGCTTGATTGCTTAAAAAGTGCCTCTTCCAACAACATCTTGAAGATAGTATGCATTCATCCTAGTTTCCACTCCTATTCATAGTGATAGCCTGAACTGTGAGATTTAATGATCAAGGCAATGACCCTGGAAGTTTGGACAAATTTAATCAGTAAAAATTAACTTCTGTCCCATGGATTATATGTATGTTGGCAGGACGCCAGACATAAATATTTTGGAAAGATTTTTAACATTAATATTTGGAACACTTTGACATGATTAAGTTATCTTTGGGAAATATACTTAAACTTTGAGGGTGATATTTAGGAGTGAATGGTCATATTCCTACATTCTTCCATATAAAGCGGAGTCTTGGAGGCATGAGAACCTTTCGGGTGGTTTCTGAAGTCTGGGCCGTTGTACATGTTGAATAAAATGGGGAAAGTAATTGTCCAAATAATTTAAGCTGTTTCCACACCTCTCACCTGAAATAACCAGATAATTGCAAAAGACTTATTTTGTATTCTGGCAGCATTTAGGGTGTTTGATTCATTCCTATGAATTCTTTCATTGTCTACTTCAGTTTTCTTGTGTGGAATTATTCCAAAGCAAAGAAGATACCACCACAGATAAACACACTAATAAAGTGTGTTGGCAATGCAGCCCTGGATTACAGATCAAGGCCCCAGAGTTAGGCGGAAACAACATCAACCGACTGGACAGCCAGTGATTTCTTCATTTCAAGATCAGGCAGATTAAATGCAGCTCTTTCTGGCCCTGTTGGGGGCACTGTTTTGTAGAGCTCAATCAAGAAATTAATGGGATTCTGTAGGATGTCTCAAGTCCAGCACTTTGCTGCATGCAGGGTAATGATTATGCTCAATTACAGCCTAGCATGTGGTTTCTATCCCCATAAAAATCTCCCCCNTGGGGGCACTGTTTTGTAGAGCTCAATCAAGAAATTAATGGGATTCTGTAGGATGTCTCAAGTCCAGCACTTTGCTGCATGCAGGGTAATGATTATGCTCAATTACAGCCTAGCATGTGGTTTCTATCCCCATAAAAATCTCCCCCACTTCAAACCAATCTTCAAGGGAAAAAAGAATGTTTTGGTATTGTTCTGCACTGCTAAATACCAGCCACTAATTTAGTCTCTAGAGGGTTCCACCATTTCAGATCTATCAAAAGCTGCCCTTATTTCTCAAGACCAACATGTTACATGATGACATCCATGTTTCCAGGGATCTTCAAGACCTATCCTGTCTCTGGGATGAACAAAGAATTCTAATTGCCCTCGTCTTATGACGTGGATCCCCACTGCGGTATTAACAGAAGCAAAGCTCAAAGGTGACCACACACAAAACAGCCCACATTCAGGGGTGGGTTCATTTCAATTTTAACGTTTTTGCCAAGCCTGCTTATTTTCTCTTTCTTGCAAGCATGCACCCACCAGGTACTTTGGAAAACAATAGAGGAAGCCAAGCCAAAGAAATCAAAAACAAGAAACCTAGGGACCACAAGGCAGGAGATGCCCAAAGGTGGCACTCCAGATAGCCACAGCTTGCTCCTGGCCTGAGACTCTGGGCAGTAAGGATGGATTCCAAAGGCTGAGAGCCCTTGGAATTCATGAGAGATGGATTTTAAGAATTTGTTCATTTTTGGTGATATTAAGAATGTCTCAGAAATATCAGTTTCTTGGTTTCTGTTGTTCAAAATACACTACTTCTCATGTATTTCAAGGGATCCCAATTTGGGCTGATTATCTAGGAAGTCCTTGATTTCATCCTAACACTAACACTAGAAAACAATTTAGCTAGATGAAGGAGAGTCTGATATGGAGGAGAAAGAGCTGGAGGGTATCATGCTTGCCAAGAAATTTATATCAACTAAATTTTATATATAATCAGCAATATATAATGAAATAACTACAAGTATCCCTATTAAAAGATCAAAATTAAGCTTCTATCCTTATAAATCTATCATAAATGAACACAACATATTGACTATCCAAAGGGCTCCAATGTTCTATAAAATGCTGTAGAGTATAACAACCCTGTTGTAAATTTGATATAAAACATATATGCAACTTTAAGCATTAAATATTTGATTTGTCTTTGCAGAATTAAGAATCAATTGGAGGATCAATTTAGATGTCCTGAAACTAGGGGGAAAATGTCAATTTAGAATGTTCGAAACATACCTTACTTTTTCTTTCATAACTGTCCAGAGCAGATACTCACAAAATCCACACCACTGACATAGTCAGTTGAGTCGCTCAGTCATGTCTGACTCTGCTACACCATGAATTGCAGCACGCCAGGCCTCCCTGTCCATCACCAACTCAGACTCACGTCCATCAAGTCCGTGATGNTTTTTTTTAACAAGGATCTCATCTGTTTTGACAAATGATCTCTTTGTGGGAAAGAAATGCTCTTGCCCATAGTAATCAGAACTATGATTGTTAGTAAAAGAAAAATTGGGTTAAAGTGGGCAGTCAAAAAGTTATGTTAAAATTAAATTTGTAATTTAAGATGCATGAATGGACATTGACTGACCAGTCTTTGATATACTTGCTAAGGCCTTTCATTTGCATATGGGTCTTCAGATTGAAATTTTGTCTTTCTTACAGAAGCTATATACAGTACATTATTTTGGTTTCTTTAATCAAAGAAACAGCCAAGTGCATAATCATTACTGATTTTTATGCAGTTCTTACAGTTGTCTTCTCTTTTTTGACAGCAGTTTTTATATAACCTTCCTTCATGAGTCTTTATGAAACGTCATCTTAGTTTTCAGAGAACCTTCCCCCCACGCCAGCCCTACATTTTTGTGTGCTTTGTTAAAAGCAATATTTAGATTAAATTACAGTGACAGATTTAAGTATATTAACAAATTTAGGAACAATTACAGGTGACCCTTGGTAGGCATATAGCTCACCTGGTGGAAGCAGACTTACCTGGGATGTTCCATGTGTATATCTGACGCATCATTGTATATTACAGGGATAGAAAGCCCTCAGCCCCACCAGTGTGCTGGATTGGTTCAGCAGCAGACTGGTGGTAGGTACCTCAATTTTCAGTGACTCTAGTTACTCTTATTCTGGCCACTAGATGGCACCTATTTGATAGGAAATGCTGAAGACTTTACATTAGAAAAAGTAAATTTGTCTGAAAATGTTAAGTTCTTTGAAGATAAAAGTTTTCTTTCTTAACCATCTCAGTTGTGAGGAACTTAAAAATATTGCCTTCATGTTGCCCTTTTTATCATCACATATAATGCTTTTATTTGTTTTGTTATAGATCAAGGGGTTATGGCAGTTCTGGCATAAAAAAATATAAGTATAGGTCAAAGATTTTTTAGCTCCATTTTGGAAAAAAATAGAATACAGGAGATCTTACAGAATAATTAAAGTCCTTCCTTACCATTATTGGANATAGATCAAGGGGTTATGGCAGTTCTGGCATAAAAAAATATAAGTATAGGTCAAAGATTTTTTAGCTCCATTTTGGAAAAAAATAGAATACAGGAGATCTTACAGAATAATTAAAGTCCTTCCTTACCATTATTGGAATTAAACTTCTAGTTTAATTTTTTTCTGCATCTTAGGGAATACCTTTTGCTTAGAGTTGAAATCTTAACAACATATCCTAATTTGAAGATAATGAGGAATGTAGTTTATCTCAGTGATACACAGGAAGCCAAAATAGAACAGTGACTTAATGGCGATAGTGTTGGAAACATGAAATTACAGTCTGCCCTCCATATCCCTGAGTTCTGCATCCATAGATCCAAGCATGAATCAAAAATATTTGAAGAAAAAAAATACCAGAACGTTGCAAAAAGCAAAACTTGATTTTCTTGCACATCAGCAACTGTTTACATAATATTTATTGTATTTTATAGCATTTACATTGTATTAGCTATTGTAGTTAATCTTGAGATGATTTAAAGTGTGCAGGAGGATATGTGTAGATGATATGCAGATACTGCAGCATTTTATATAAGGGACTTGAGCATCGGCAGATTTTGGTGTTCATGTGGGGTTGAGAGTGATACTGAGGGTCAGCTATGCATGATGTGGAAATCACATATGCTATAACTAAAATCGGTGACTTTGATGGTAGGAAAAGACACAGGCTCAAACCCAGATTTCATTAAATGCTTTTACATTACATATATTAAGGTACCTATGTGAATTTTTATGCTTTTACACTTAACTGACTTTTTCAACTTCTGTTGAAAATGAATTTCTGTTGATCAAATTTTAAAAGAATGTCTATGACACTTGTGTAAAACTCCAAACCAGCAACTTCTAGGCTGGTTAGAGAATACTGCATGCAATGAACTCAACATGCACACTAAGCAGTTGCCGGAAGCTTTTAGTAAGTAACACGTTTCAAATGTGTGCTCTGTTTTAAAATGTATGTAGATGGTTTTATGATTGATTAAAATACAAATCCAATATAGAGTATGGTTTAATTTGTAGTAAACTTTTTGCCATTGTAGATTTTTCTCAAATAATGGATTCCCCAAAAAGTGCCTGACTTGGTTCCTGCTTTTCCTCTCAGGCTCTGTCAACAGAATCGATAGAAAGACTCCCGGTGTATAACAAAGCTGCCTGGAAGCATTATAACACCAACCACGAGGCTGACGACTGGTGTGTCCCCAGCAGAGAACCAAAAGACATGACAACATTCCGCAGTGCCTAGACACACTTGGGACCCCTGGAAAAATCCAGATGTGGCTTTCTATTAAATTTGGAAGGGGTGGTATCAGAACTACGTTATGCCAAATACTTCATGCGTCGTATTCACAGTTAACTATTTGGATAGGTAGCATAGGTGGAAGATTAATTTCATTTACACTTGTTGAATCTCATAAAGGACGAAGTTGTACCTATTTTACACCTATATTTTCACAGTTAATTGAACATATTTTTAAGCAACAGTAGTTTTGGTCAGCTTTCTCTTTACGGTAAACTTCAGAAGAGTGAAAGTCTGCATTTCTACAGGAAGCTGTGTGGTTGTTTTTTAAAAAAATACTTTTATGTCTGCTAGAAACAGTTCCTTAATACTGAGTAGCCGGTTAGCCATCTTTCTGTTTTAGAGGAGTTCTGCCAGATTTGATTTAGTAACGACAGATGCAATAAGAATGATCCTCAGACTGCGATTAAGGCAGCAGACAGGCACCCAGTAAGTGTATACAGCCAGCCACCTTTCAGCATCTACATGCATTGTCTTCACTCTGAAGTTAATTCATCATTTTTTAATTTTATTGCAAAGGATTGTAATGACTAGTTTCCTACTGAGTTAAGCCAAGATCATAGGCAGTCTACTTTGAATGTGCTTATGATTAATGCAGTGGGAAATTTTTGTACTAAAAACGACCAGCTGCTAAAATTCTAAATTGAATTTAAGAAATTGAGGGCAGAACATTGAGTCCTAGAAACTATACTAATGATTGTTGAGATTACCTGGGGGAGCTTTTGAGAGGGTTTTTCTGGGTCCTACTCTAGGCATACAGAATCAGACTGTAGCCATAGCCCAGAAATCTCAATTTTTACAACACTTCCTAGATGAGTCTGATGCCTTGCCTAGTTAGAAAATCACACTTTTAAAGTGAGTAATGAAGATACCACATTTGCTAAAGCAACAGATCTTTAGGTTTTGGTTTTCATCTATGGAAAGGTCAGACTTCTGGACTCTAAGAGACACAAAATGTTGCAATTAGAAGCAGGAGACGAGTTGACAACAGGAGGAAAGTCACGGAACCAAAGGAGTAAAACCATAAATGCACAAGTATTGACGAAAAACACGTTGTAAAACATATCTATCTATACTTCATCAGGATATCTATACTTCCTCAGGAAAGAAAGTCACCTTGGGCTTACCACAAAAATCACTTGCATTCATATGGTAATTTGCAGTATACAAATGTTTGGTATATCTGGTATATAATGATAACTCTGTCAGGCTTAAGAAATACCAAACAGGTGGTATCATCTTTGTTTTGAGACTCAGAGTATGGCTCAAAGCTGCCCCGATGGAGTCAGGTCTCAAGCACTATCTGCCAATCACCGTCAGCCACCTTGCCTGGGAGACCGGGATGCATCGAGACTTAAGTTGTTAGTCTTCCCTCATCTTTTAAAAAGGTGACAGGGAAATACATTGAGAATAAATGTTAAAGTAAGATTTTAAATGTTTAGAGAATAACTATAATACTTAAATGGGGAAATTTATCTAGAAAATATAAGTTGAAACACCTCATTCTCAAAAGGGTTATGTAAGAATTCTATACAAATTTGTAGATGGGAAGGGGAAGTTAAAGGGCTGTTAGCCCTGGACCCTCAGGTAAGAAAGGAGGATCTTGAGGCTGCAGGTGTATGGAGTTTGCCCGGGGCTGATCAGTTAACATGACCGAAGTTGGGAAAAGATCTTTGACCTATTACTCCTTAATTATGCATTCTATGAGAAACAATAGGATATGCCATTGGAGGATTTGTATTAGTTCAATGTGTTACGATTTTTTAGCTTAAAATTACACTTTTCTTGTAGTGATGAAATATTTTAAAATCCTCTGAATCAAAGTGTTTGCTTTCTTTCCTAAATGAAACATTTGTACAACTGACATAAATTTGATATTTTTGTTTATGAAATAACCCCCCGAACACACACAAAGTGAAAATTTCTCTATTTAAGAGGTAAGAAGTGATGTTTTCAAAGGAGAAGTGAAATCTTTTCCTTTTTAGCTTCTTTTTAAGGTATAATGGTTTTTTACTTTGTTACTGTGGTTTAGGGACAGAAAATTACATACAAAAGTATTTGGGGAGGAGGATGCTTTCTCCTAGTTGGTTTTAAATTACTCTGCTACCTGAGAAGTTTTTTAGAGTCTTACACTCTTTCCCACCAGCATTTAGTATGATGCTATGTAGATTTTAAAAATATACTGAAGGGTAAGAAGTGATACTAAGTGATTTTTGTAACCTGGGCATTAAATGAGTGTGCCAACATTTTTTAGGAAGAATCACAAAAAACGTTCTGGCCTATAATTAAAATATTAGCTGGCTTTAGATGTCTTCATACTGAATAGTATTCACTTTCTTGCACTGTGAAGTTTTTACATGGAGATGTTGAAGTGGCAGTCTACCCTATTATTTTTTATAAAATGTTTTGTGTATGGTAATAAATTGAAAACATGGATCAACTTTTATCCTGAAAATAAAATGACCCAATTTAGGTTTTTAAAAATGTAATTGTTTTAAAAATAAAGGTCTCTCCTCATCAAGAGTCAGCATTTTGTAAATATACAAGAAGTCGCAGGTACGTGGCTCATACTGCCCCTCACTACGCTTGGTAGAGGAAATGTTTTGAACTGAGATTTCCAAATTCTGATGGCAAGAGCAAGTGGTAGAGTTTGTATGGTTTGAGTTATGCTAGATTTCCATTATCTACACATCTGCAGATGACTAACTTACTACGTAAATGAACGTTTTCCGCCATGTGATTTTTTTAAGAGGTTATGTGAGTGTACACTTGGAATAACTTTTCACAGCATAAGTATATAAGAAAAGGCTTAATTTAACCAGCATTGCCCTCTGTTTGTACCAGCTGTATGTAAGTCAGAATTAAACTCCTTTAATCCAAGATAGGTCCCTGTCCTGTTCCTGATTGATGGGATATGACCATCAATCTTCCCTTCATTGTTGAAACCAACAAGTTCCATAATAGGACTGTGTAAGTAAAGACCAGGGAAAAGACTACTAGTGTTATGGGCCCTTTGTGGCCTTGTGAGCAGCCAGTTGGAGAGGAAACCAAAAAACAAGTCAACCAACTTCAACTTGTACCTTCAATTACTGTGCCAGAACTGTGAAGTTTAACAGGTGAAGAGGAACTAAAAAGCCTCTTGATGAAAGTGAAAGAGGAGAGTGAAAAGGTTGGCTTAAAGCGCAACATCCAGAACACGAAGATCATGGCATCTGCTCCCATAACTTCATGGGAAATAGATGGGGAAACAGTGGAAACTGTGTCAGAGTTTATTTTGGGGGCTCCAAAATCACTGCAGATGATGATTGCAGCCATGAAATTAAAAGACGCTTACTCCTTGGAAGGAAAGTTATGACCAACCTAGATAGCATATTGAAAACCAGAGACATTACTTTGCCAACAAAGGTCCGTCTAGTCAAGGCTAT
>SJYV01014911.1:600038-620427 GCA_006410875.1 Neotragus pygmaeus
AGAGGTAAAGCCCTGTTGTAAAATAAAGGCTCAAGCAAAATTGTACAGTGATAGCAACTTTCCACACAGGACATTGAAACCAATAATGTGGCTACACAGTTTCTTTTTTTTTTAACTTTAAAAGCATCAACTGGCTCTTTAATATATGACTAAACAATAATTTAAAACAAATCATAGCAGCAGCATATTAAGGTTTTCTAGTATATGCTAATGTCACCAGCAATGATCTTTGGCTTTTTGATTTATTTGCTAGGTGTTTCCCCCTTGGAGTTGTGTCATTTTCACTGTTTGCTGGCCCAGGTGTACTGTTTGTGACCTTGGTTAAATAGCAGACCATCGGGTGGGAGTCAAATTGGTTTCTTTATTTAAAAAAAAGTACAATTACATGCGTGACAGCTAATTTTCAGTACATTACATGTACAAAGATAGTAGTGTGCAGGATGAGTTTCGATACAGCGTATTTATTGCTTGTCATGTAAATTAAAAGACCTTGTATTTAACACTTTTCAATCCTTTTGGATAAAATTGTTCTTTGCAAAAAAAAAAAAAATCTATTTTCTCAGAAAACGAAAGTGAAACGGAGCAGGACCCTGTGGTATTTGCCCCTCCCCACCCCCACAGTCCTCTGCCCACCTTAGTCTATGGGAAAAACTTAGGCAAAGAATAAGTTTAATCAGAGAAGTGAGAACATGCAGAAACAAAGGAAAACAGTCAAAGGAGACCAAATGATAATAATGTCGTCATTAAGAATAGTCAAGGACTTTTAGTTCCTTCTCAAGGGCTATAGGTAATTTTCTGAGCCACATTCTATCAGCTGTGTTATAGACACTGAAACCCCCACCAGTTGGAGAAGTTAATTACATCATGACCAGAGGGTAACATGATGTAAGTTGCCACAATTCTGAGAACTGGTCTCAGGAAATGGAAACAAATTGACTCTGGAACTGACGACTAACTGTGCATATAACAAGATGATGCTGGTCAGACCACCAATGACCAATTTCAAGATGACTGTCAGATTTGACTGCTGTTTCTGCAGGTAGCCCCACTCTGCCTATAAAAGCTCTAAAACCTCTTGCCCACTGATTGTCGGGAGGGGAGTCAGCCTCTGGACAGGCACCCCAGGCATCCCTGCTCCTTACCCCTACTCCCACTGGTTGCTGGCATCCAAAATAAAGCAAACTTTCCTTTCTACCAACCCGGCCTCTTTAATGGCTTTTGAGCGGCAAGGAGCTGGACCCTACTTTCGGTAACAAAAGTAGGGAAGAATTATTTGGGAAGTTGAACTAGACATTATCAGGTAGAACAGAAAACATGGAATCTCCAAGTGATTGTTCAACCTTTGAATGCTCTTCCACCCAGAAAAACGGTGAAAACAAATGCGTTAGTATTCAATTGCACCTACCGATCTGGAGCTCAGCTTGGGAAGTTGAATCAATTTTGGCTGACACAAAAGCACAGATGATGCAATGTGCTCCTCAGCCCACTTCATTCTACTTATGGGCACATAGCCAACCCTCATTTCCCAACCTCCCCTGCATCTGGGTGGAGGTAACTGAGTGATTAATTGCTCACCACTGTGGCTAAAATTCAAGTAAGGCTTGGGGTCAATGCTCTCTCCCCACCCCACCACCCACAGCTAATCAATCAGTCATCTTGGGGATTTACCGTTTCCATAAATCCTTTTTCTCTCTCTTTGTGCTTTTATTTGGATTCCTGGCATATTTAATCCCTCTCCATGCTTACCCTGCAGGCAGAATGTTGTTTGTGAAATGTTCATCTAATCATTCCATGCTTCTGTTTGTAACTTACTCCATCCAGCTTCATCTCCCGCTAGTCCCTGCTATAGCTAGCTCCCTGTGCCTGGAATGCATTCCTTTCACACTTTTTTCCCCCACAGGATTGGGCCTGGCTCATCTTCCAGGGCTCTGCTTAACTATCCCTTTATTCAGTAAGCCTGACTTGAATCGCTAGTCTTGCCTACTCTGGTTGCCTCTGCTATGAGCTCTCACAGTGTTCTTTATCTTACAGAAGCATTTAATGACATTTAAATTCCTTAATTGTTTGTTTCCCCTTTCTGGATTATAAGTGCAATAAGGGCTCAAGGGTATTACATTCCCAAGGCCTAAAACAACGTATGGCATGTAGTAGGAGACATATACATACATGTACATGCATGTATACGTATACATGTATACGTATACATGTCCTATAAAGTGAAAGTGAAGCCGCTCAGGCGTGTTGACTCTTTGCAACCCCATGGACTGTAGCCTACCAGGCTCCTCCGGCCGTGGGATTTTCCAGGCAAGAATACTGGAGTAGGTTGCCATTTCCTTCTCCATATATATTTATCATATATATGTGCTTAAATGACATGAATAAATCAGCAACAACAACAAAAAAGACAAAGAACAAATATAAAACCCACAAAAGATCTTCCTCCCGACAAGCTATAGTAATTGATGTCAACTAGTTACCAAGGCTGAAGCAAGTAAAAAATTTTCCTAAAATCTCTCAAATCTCAGTCATGTACTGAATTTGCTCCAACATTTTTTTCTTTTCCTGGCTTGGGAGAAGCAAAAGAATTATTTCAGTTAAGAAACTCTTTTTTTAAAAATTCTGAATTTGATTAATTGCTTAGGCTCTCTGCTCTGAAATGGAAATTTTTCAATAGCCAGATATGTGCTAAATTCCAGTTTGATTTTTATTTGGAAGTAGACTGATAACTGGGGCTTCCGTGGTAGCTCAGACAGTAAAGAATCTGCCTTCGATGCAAGAGACCTGGTTCAATCCCTGGGTCAGGAAGATCCCCTAGGGAAGGGAATGGCTACCCATACCAGTATTCTTACCTGGAAAATTCCATGGACAGAGGAAGCTGATGGGCTACAGTGCATACAGTAGCAAAGAATCAGATACAATTGAGTGACTAACACTTTCACTTTCAGAGTAATAACTGGTAATAATGGTGGGTGATGAATGAAATAAATTTATATACCTATAATTTCTACTAGCACATGATTGCCAGTATTCAAGGGGCATGCCTATTTTGAAGAAGAGGACAGTTGTGAAAGAATGTTTAGAAATCCACAAAGACATTGATTTCCATTATTTTAAAGTTCCAGTTTTAAAATTGAAGTATCATTTCTGATTTTTGAGGTCATTAATTTATCAATATTTACAAAATTAAAAAAATTAGAAAGTAAATTTACAAAGAGATCATGATAGTGCCTTAGGAAAAGTGCAGTAAAATACGAATGTCCAATTATTTTCTTTTGCAGCTCTGAATATTCTTTAGTTTATGAAAGATTTACAAGATCAGCTTCCATGAAAAGCAAAAGAAATGTCCACAAACCCATTCCTACAAAGTTCTCAAGGAAGAAAAGGGAAAGAAAGAAGAGAGAATCTTAAAAGTTTCATAATGCTGGAGGAATCAAATCCCAGGCCTAGCCACACGATTAGGTAAATCATTTCAGGTGCAGAAGATTAACGGACACATTCGAATGAGAAGCTTGTCTGAAAGACAGTATCTACACCTGCACCCAGAGCAGCCTCCTGGAATACCTGTGAAATGTCACCAGCTCTCTTCTTCTTGGCCCTTTCTTCTCTCTGTTCTTACAGATTTAATTCAATATTCAGATATTTTCTGCAATACAGGTCTCATAAAGCATTATGTTCTTTAGGGAAATATTGAACTGAAACACAAATCTGTTGTGTCAAAGTAATAGCAGAAATCAGCAGAGCCCAATATAATGAATGATAAGCATGCCTCTGTTTAATTTGCATTTCTCTAATTGTGATTTTGGATCTTTTCATATACTTGCTAGCTGTTTAGGCTTCCTGATCTATTTATATGTTTCTATTGGACTGTCTTGTATTTTTCTTATTAATTTTCTAGAATTCTTCGAACACTCTAGTTCTGCACTGTCCAATAAGGTAGACACGAGCCATGCATGACTAAATTAAAATTAATTAAAATTTTAAACTGAGTTCTCAATTATGCTAGCCCCATTTTGAGTGTTCAGTAACTTGAGGTGGGTGGTGGCTACCATATCAGAGAGTATAGATACAGAATATTTTCATCATCACAGAAAGTTCTATTTGACAGCAGTGTTAAATATTAATCCCTGGTCAATTTTTAACATAGTATATATGTTCTTCCAAACGGTCATCAGGTGTGAATATTATATATTGTGTCCTTCACTGAATAGAACTTAATATTCATGTAGTCATATCTATTATGACTTAACTTTGTACATGTAGGTCTCTTATCCATTTGAAAGTCGTCTTTATATGTGAGTAACAAAGTTTCAACTTTAGTTTGCTCTATCCAATGGACCAAATAGCATCTTTAAAATAATCCATCCCTTTCAGACTGACTTGTGGGGTTACCTCTATCAAATAAGTTCCCATATATACCTGGGTCTATTTGGAGTATTCTGTTCTGTACGTTCTGTTCCATTCCATTCCATCTAATCCTGTCCTCTCTTATCCTGATCCATTCCTTGCTCAATTTGTCTGACTTGTGCCGGAAATACACTGATGATTTGTTTGGTTGTTTATCATTAGAAGAGTATGTCCTCCTTAATATAGACTCTAATTATGTATTCAATATCCATTCTCCCTTTCTTTTTTATAAATAGAATTCCAACTTTGTTTGGGATAGTAATATTCCCAGCAAAAATAATTTGTTTTCTCAGCCTCTCTTGCAGCAAGGATTAGCCACATGGTATGGTTACAAATAATAAGATGGAGGCAAAATTCCCTTAGGAATGTACTTTTCCAAGTTAAAAGGACTACCATTTAAAAGAGAAAACCATTACTCTCTTTCCCCCTTTTTCTTTTCTAGAATGTAGATATGAGGCCTAGAGGTACAATACTCTGAGGTGATAAGGGTAGGGAAAAATGTCTACACATTACGAACAGCAGGTCAGGAAAATTTAGAGAGACTTAGGGTCATTAATAGCATTGTTTAGTTTCAGTATCAACCCTTGTTTGCCTCTGGACTTGATGCATGAGTCAAATCTTCCTCCGTGTAAGCCCCTTAAGAAGAGTGTTCTGATATTTGTAAATATATTCATGAATTTATTTCTTAAAATCTATTTTTACTGATGGTCTTCATTTCTCCTTCTTTTCCAAATTTCACTTAGACTTTTATGTTTTCATATAAACTTTAGAATACATTTTTCAAGTTCCTTAAAAACTTCCCTTGGATTTTGATTGGAATTGCATTAAACTTATAGATTAATAGAGGGAGAAATGGGACATTTACAATATTAAGTCGTACCAGCCACAAAAATGGTGTTGCTCTCCATTTATTTAAGTCTTCTTTCATAAAAAACTTATAATGAGTTTCCCAGTAAAACTCCTATGCATTCTTTGCTGGGTTGATTTGTGATGAATTTCTAGAACACCTGCTTATTGAGTGTTGTCAATTTGAAGATATACACTTTGTTTGGTTTTGCTCTATATTTGAATACCTTTGCAATCTGATTTCATTTTCTTGGGCTCCAAAATCACTGCAGATGGTGACTGCAGCCATGAAATTAAAAGACATCTGCTCCTTGGAAGGAAAGTTATGACCAACCTAGACAGTATATTAAAAATCAGAGACATTACTTTGCCAACAAAGTCCGTCTAGTCAAAGCTATGGTTTTTCCTGTGGTCATGTATGGATGTGAGAGTTGGACTATAAAGAAAGCTGAGCACAGAAGAATTGATGCCTTTGAACTGCGGTGTTGGAGAAGACTCTGGAGAGTCCCTTGGACTGCAAGGAGATTCAACCAGTCCATTCTAAAGGAGATCAGTCCTGGGTGTTCACTGGAAGGACTGATGCTGAAGCTGAAACTCCAATCCTTTGGCCACCTGATGCGAAGAACTGACTCGTTTGTAAAGACCACGCTGCTGGGAAAGACTGAAGGCAGGAGGAGAAGGGGAAGAAAGAAGATAAGATGGCTGGATGGCATCACCAACGTAATGGACATGAGTTTGAGCAAGAGTTGGTGATGGACAGGGAAGCCTGGTGTGCTGCAGTCCATGGGGTCACAGAGAATAGCACATGACTGAGCAACTGAACTGAGCAACCAAAACTGAAGATATTCCCATTCACCTTGTCCCCTTATTGGTGCATAAAAAATTGCTACATCAAACCATAAATTGTTTATCATTCAAAAAATATAGTATATATTTTATTTTAATATTTTCTATTTGTTGCTTTCTTTCCCTTTGGTTTCTTTAGTCCATTCCCTTGAAACTTTCAATTGATCAAAATAAAAGTCAAAATGGACTGCGGTTTGGAAATACTCATTAACCTTCCAAGTTATTACATGCATTACTTATTCTGACAATTTATAACATGAAGGACATATCTACATTTTTTGCAGATAGAACCAATTTATTTTCTTGTTTCACTTGTAGTTTTGTTAATGAAAAACATTTCAAAATAACAATAGATAATATAAAAAACTTCCATAAGCCAGCTTCCTAAATTAACAAATACTGACATCTTATAATTGCTTTAATTAAATTTATTTTCCTTTTAATAATAAAATTTGTTACTTAATTTATTTTGTTTAACAAAAAAATTATTATCACAAAGTTAAAGTTCCCCATTTTTCCCTACCATGCTCATTTCTCACCTTTCTCTAAGAAAACAACCCTTGGAGTATAGCCAGGCCACATTTTGTCTGCTTCTGTTACATACAACTGGATTCACAAGAAATATAAAGCATTGTTTTATAGATTTAAAACTTTTACCTATATGACATTTATGGTACATGGTCTAATTTTCATCCAATGTTGTTTTTTAGTTCTTGCTGTGTTCATACATGTAGATTTAATGCATTTATGTAACCTCTGGATACTGTTTCATTTTATAAATCCTTTTGTTGAGAAACAGTTGGGTTGCTTCCATTAATTCATTATTACAATGAATGCTGCAATGAACTTTAAACATATTTTCTTGTTCATGTTCAGGTGCAAAGAATTCCTTAACTACTTCTGTTTCCTCAATAAAGGCAATCTGTTATTTAAAAGAAAAAAATAGATGTTACTTCATTCTTTTCAAAAAGTAAATATAATTGATAAAATCTTCAACGATATCTTTCCTTCTCTTTGTATAAAATAACTATGTGTTAGCATGTTATAATGAAAAGATGGTGATTGTTATTACATTCTATGAAAAAGCTCTTATCAGAATGTCAACTTTCTTTATTCTATTGGAAATAATAATAATAAAAGAAATTTCCCCTAGCCCCAAAGAAAGCACAACCTATCATTTTTATACATACTTCAACTGTTCCATCAGGAATATTGAAATTCTTTACATATACTTGCTGCTGCTGCTGTTTAGTCACTTCAGTTGAGTCCAACTCTGTGTGACCCTATGGACAATAGCCCACCAGGCTCCTCTGTCCATGGAATTCTCCAGGCAAAAATACTGGAGTGGGTTGCCATGCCCTCCTCCAGGGGGTCTTTTCAACCAAAGGATAGAACCTGGGTCTCCTGCATTACAGGCAGATTCTTTACCACTGAGCCACCAGGGAAGCCCTTATATGTGCTTGCTGTTTCTGCTGCTAAGTCGCTTCAGTTGTGTCTGACTGTGTGCGACCCCATACATGGCAGCCCACCAGGCTCCCCCGTCCCTGGGATTCTCCAGGCAAGAACAATGGAGTGGGTTGCCATTTCCTTCTCCAATGCATGGAAGTGAAAAGTGACAGTGAAGTCGCTCAGTTGTATCCGACTCTTGGTGACCCCATGGACTGCAGCCCACCAGGCTCCTCCATCCATGGGATTTTCCAGGCAAGAGTATTGGAGTGGGGTGTCATAGGGGTACAATATTACTACATTGTTCAATATATAAACCTATTATGTATCTAAGTATTTCTATTATACCCATTTCTGTAGCAACAGGATAGATTTACAAACTGTACATACACTTCATAGTAATGTTAAGTTGTACAAAAGTTATTACATTTCTAATCATCTACAGAAGCTATACTGTAATATCTCCCCAACCATATATTTTTAAATTTTTTAAAAATGTAGCTCCTATCGTTTCCTCCTAGTCAGCTGTTAAAGTCTCAAAATTTTTACAAGTCAGTTATTACCTACTGAGTGGCATGAAATTAGCCATAGTAGGAGGGTTTCTCCCACTGAGATCAGCAAACACTACCAATCAGGCTGTCTTCCCTCTAGAGAGGTATTTATCAGCATAACACTGGTCACATGCAATAAACATTTGGAAGATGTAGCACTCTACATAGCACAAAATAAGATGAAAATGAAGTTAAATATTTTTAATTGTTTACTGAGCCTTTAATATGTGTCTGTCTCTTTTAGGTACTATATAATGTGCTACTAGAAGATGACAGATTGGTACCTATGCTAAAAGATAGAAGCGCTTAGACAATGTCCAGAAGACCACGTAGGGCAAGCGTTTGTCAGTTAGTGTGACCATCTGTCTGTATCAGACTTTTATTTATCTTGAAGTACCTAGATTTTGCACAATACATGGAAGAATGGATGTTTATGATTGGACTAGCTGTGTTTGATCATGCAATAATAAAGTAAAATGTATAATTGGTTATATATCACATCAAAAAGTGATTTTTTAAAGGATTCATCTGACTGGCTGATTGAATCAGGCTACTGTGGATAAACTAGGCCAAAATACTCATTGTTATCTTTTCTTTTTATCTAAGCATGTACCTTTAATAATGAAGCAAATAATACCTAATTTTAAAATACTAAATAAAGTAGTGTGGCTGGAGGAAGCACAAGCTGGAATCAAGATTGCCAGGAGAAATATCAATAACCTCAGATATGCAGATGACACAACCCTTATGGCAGAAAGTGAAAAGGAGCTAAAAAGCCTGTTGATGAAAGTGAAAGAGGAGAGTGAAAAAGTTGGCTTAAAGCTCAACATTCAGAAAACGAAGATCATGGCATCCTGTCCCATCACTTCATGAGAAATAGATGGGGAAACAGTGGAAACAGTGTCAGACTTTATTTTTTTGGGCTCGAAAATCACTGTAAATCGTGACTGCAGCCATGAAATTAAAAGATGCTTACTCCTTGGAAGAAAAGTTATGACCACCCTAGATAGCATATTCAAAAGCAGAGACATTACTTTGCCAACAAAGGTCCATCTAGTCAAGGCTATGGTTTTTCCTGTGGCCATGTATGGATGTGAAAGTTTGACTGTGAAGAAGGCTGAGCGCCAAAGAATTGACGCTTTTGAAGTGTGGTGTTGGAGAAGACTCCTGAGAGTCCCTTGGACTGCAAGGAGACCCAACCAGTCCATCCTAAAGGAGATCAGTCCTGGGTGTTCACTGGAAGGACTGATGCTGAGGCTTAAACTCCAGTACTTTGGCCACCTCATGTGAAGAGTTGATTCACTGGAAAGCCCCTGATACTGGGAGAGATTGAGGGCAGGAGGAGAAGGGGACAATAGAGGATGAGATGGTTGGATGGCATCACTGATTCGATGGACATGGGTTTGGGTGAACTCAGGGATTTGGTGATGGATAAGGAGACCTGGTGTGCTGCAGTTCATCGGGTCACAAAGAGTCAAACACGACTGAGCAACTGAACTGAAGCACGCAATGAGTATTGCGTCAACTGGATTATTATAATTTATTGTGGGGTTTGCCATGGATAGATAATGTACACAATTGATAAATTAAAACACAACAGGAAAGAACACTTCTTATATATGTCTGTTGGAGAGTGATTCTCATTGTACAAATACAGCTTAAATTACATGACAACTTAATTCCCACATACTCTATGTTTTTGTTTTTTGGCACTGTTTCTACTGTGAGGACACTGGAAATCAAGAGAAAAGGAAGTGGTGCTCTGTGTTGGAATATCTCTATCACTCTTTGCAAATAATAACCCACTTTTCCCTTCTAATTTGACAGCTTTATAGGTGCACAGAATCACATGTTTGGAACAATTTGGATGATTCCCAAGAAGAAGATAGTAGTGGATGTGGGGATCTCAAGGTAAACACATCCCAGATGAAAAGCTAGTCAACTTGGAGCAGCTGTTTCAGGCAGTATTTAGACCTGAGAGTTTAATTGTGTTGGCCTGTCTGTGATTTTTACCAACTATAGTATGGTATATTTACTGTGCTTCTCACATTTTAATGCCTAAGAATCCCCTGAAGACCTCATTAAAACACTGATGCCTAGGTCCCACCCCAGAGGGTCTGCTTCCTTAAGTCTGAGGCCCAAGAGTCTGCATTTCTAACATGCTCCCGGATAATGCTGATGCTGCCAGTCTCAGATCTGACTTGGAAAAGCACAGTTAGAGGCCAAAAACCCATAATATTCCCTTAATCTATGGAATAGAAGAGTGATTTCTGTGCTCTAGGCTGCCATCTAGCAGGAATATCAAGGAGTGAGGACATTGTGATGCTGTGAGAAAGTTCTGCTTATTGTGGAGTCCGGTAACCATCCTGGGCAACCAGGGAAAATAGTGGAAACTGGGGCTGCGGGTGAGAGGAGAGGTTCCATGGGCTTGAGAGATGCCAGCACTGCTTAGCAGTGCTTTAATAGATTAACAGGAGTGATCGGTGACTAATGGGTACCAATGCACCCATCTCAGTAAAATTGCTTTCTCTCGTATTGGTTATTTCTGAAAGCAATGTGCCCTTCTTAATCCTGGCTCTTTCAAGTAGGCCAATGTCTCCCTTGAAATCTTACTTACACTATTCATTTGTCACTGCCTCAGGGACACTCCCGACTCTGGCTCCCAACCGATGCCCCTGCTTAATGTGGCTGGCCCTGGTGGGAGCAGATACTTAACTTCAGACCCAGGGACACCTTGGCCCTTTGTCTTGATGTCTGGTCAGCCTGCCTTTGCCCAGACACGCTCTTCAGTTCCTCTTTATTTCATACCCTACTGTTGTGGGGTCTCTGCCCTGCTTCCCTAAACCCTTCCAAGCCAGGGTTTCAGCCTCACACTCACCCACGTGGAATGGGAGATAGAACAGGAATGACTAGACTTGGCTTTCAAGAGCTCTAGAAAACAGTGATGTTAATAGACTTGATAATGGCATATGCGTGCCTGCGTGCTCAGTCGCTTCAGTAGTATCCGACTCTTTGCGACCCTATGGACTATAGCCCGCCCATCTCCTCTGTCCATGGAATTCTCCAGATAAGTACACTGGAGTGGGTTGCCATGCCCTTCTCCAGGGGATCTTCCCAACCCAGGGATTGAATCTAGGTCTCCTGGGTCTTCTGTATTGCAGACAGATTCTTCGAAGAAAGACAAAAATGTGATTCAAACTGACCTTGGGGAAACAGTTGCAGAGATGATGGCTGTGTTCCTACAAGATGAGCAACGACAAGGGCAGGAATGGAAACCGATGTGTCGTCAGGAACGTTCCACCATTTTGATCAGCAGCTATGACCGGGCCTTATGGTGTTCAGCTTGATGCAGCTGTGCTATTGCAGGTTCAACACTCTTCCAACAGAACTCCAAGTGGTAGTGTGTTGGGGTCAGGCAATTGTTGCATTTTCAAGGATTCTTCAATTTGGTGGTTCAACACAGCCACAATTCAAACTTTAATTATATACAATCTTATATAAAATTCTTATATACAAGTTATACTATATTGTAATATGTTAGATACAAATATCTAATACATATCTGGAGTTAAATGAGTTATATTAAAAACAAAGGTAATAAATAAAGTCAATCCCTTCCTAATTGCCTTACCACATTTTATTACCATTCTTGAGATTATTAAGTACCTGCATGGAGAAAATACCACGGTATAGTGTGTGCTGCACATCTCTGCCCAGTACCACATGTAGTGACATCACACTGGCAACTTGAAATTGGCCATGGTTGGAGTATCTACACCACAGAAATCAGGAAATTCTACAAATCAGGTTTTTACTTTTTTTTTTATTGTCTAGACTTATGAACATGTCAGAGAAAATGATAATAATGCAGAGTAAACTAAAATTGTATCCTGTCTATATCCATTACAATGTGAATGGCACAAAAAATTAAGAAGATATTCTTCCTATTATTTGATTCTGCAAAGAAGTCAATCACATCACTGGTAAATGAGTGAAGTTCCAGAGTGTGTCTCCTTTGTTCATCTTTTGCCTTACTCATTGTGCTGTGCTGTAATTAATCGCTCAGTCATGTCCGACTCCTTGCAACCCCATGGACTGTAGCCCACCAGGCTCCTCTGTCTAATGGGATTCTCCAGGCAAGAATACTGGAGTGGGTTGCCATGCTTTGCTCCAGGGGATCTTCCTAACCCAGGGATTGAACCCAGGGATCGAACCCATATCTCCTGCATTGCAGGAGAATTCTTTACCATCTGAGACATCAAGGAAGCCCTTCTTACTCATTAAAGTGAAAGAAAACATCAACTAACATTCATGGTAGAACTATTCTCAGAGCTGTAGTATTAAACATTTGCCAACACACCGCCATTAGGAGGCCCCAACTCACTCTAAAAGTTCAATATTAATCAACCAGTGCCACCTTCTGTGGATAGGTGGGAGTTTTTGTTCATTGTAGAAAATCTTAAAAATGTATAGATAAGCAGCAGATACACATTGAATGTGTACCCAGGTCAGGCACTGGGCCAGGGGTTGAGGCTATAAGGATGAACGTGAGACACATTTCTACCTACATGGAGTTTCTAGTTTATCAGGGGAGCTGTTTTAAAAGTTTACTAGTATGCATTCATTTCCTCTAGAAACTTCTCCTAGGAAGAACAAAAGGCATATTACTGAGCTAAAAAGAAGTACTTTGTAGAGTTATATTTGTGTTTTATTATTTTTCTTTTTTGTTTCTCTTTCTTTTTAGTGGGAGTATTGTGNTAAAAGTTTACTAGTATGCATTCATTTCCTCTAGAAACTTCTCCTAGGAAGAACAAAAGGCATATTACTGAGCTAAAAAGAAGTACTTTGTAGAGTTATATTTGTGTTTTATTATTTTTCTTTTTTGTTTCTCTTTCTTTTTAGTGGGAGTATTGTGCTTTTCATTGCAACAAATTGGGAACAAACCAAATAATTAATCATTGAAGACTGATAAAATAAACTATGATAATTCATACAATGGCTTTATATGAAATCATTACAACTGAGATTTTAAAAGAATATTTAATGACAGTGGGACAATGCACTCCAAGTGCTATTTTCCACACACATCTGTAAAAGATTGTGAAACAGTATTCCCTTATAACTCTACTCAATATGTATTATATATATATATATATGCACATACATATATATATCTCAGCATTATTTCTGGGTGGGGAAATTGTACAGTTTCTATAAATCAGAATAAAATAATTGACATGAACATGCTTATAATATGCCACAAATTATCACAGTTTTATAGATTTTGATAAATTCTTTGTTTTATTATTAACATGAGTCTTTTTTCTTTAAGAGCAAAGCACAATGAACTAAAACGACACCCATGCCATATAGATTTATTCCTTTAAGAGAAAGCCACTTACTATGGTTCTGAGAAAGAATGGACTACATACCATTAATACTTATTTTATTCATGCTTTTGCTTGGTTTTATATTCATAGAAATAAATATAATATCTTGCTAGTTACACATAATATGATGCTAGTTATACATGCTTAAATGTTTTGTAACTGTAACAGTGTTTTGCTATTTGAGTCATGGGGAAGAAGCTATCTATATTGAGGTTATAACCAAGAATTCTCCTGGTATAGAAGTAGCAATTCAAAATAAAATTTCTTTCTCCTGCTGGCAACACAAATGACACCAAGCCTGACTGGTTGCCAACCAATGAAACTGTCTTTACCAAGGTTGGTTAACATCTAGTTGCAGCCTGTAGAGCAAACATCCAATGAGACCATAATTTCCAACAAGGTGAGAGTAAGATGAGAGGTTAAAATAATTATTAAAGCAACATTTAGAAAACATTAATACCTAAACTTCCATCTCTAGCTAAGCAGCCAGAATTGGCCACTTGAGTTCAAAATCAAATTGTGAAGGGATATACAGTTTATTTAATTGGAGAAAATAATAATCACAGAGCTAAATCACAAGGTTTATGACTAACAGATAATTACTATTTTGTTGTTCTAGGAAGTAGAGAAAAAAAAAAAGATGGCACATCTGGGAAGTAATAAAGATATGACCTTGATGATTTCTTTGGGTCTCTTAGGCTTTGTTTTATTGCCAAAAAGTGAAGAGACCATCAGCTCAGGGTGTTGGAATTTTCCTAATTGCCTTAGCAGCAGCTGGCTTGCAGTGACTACTGATGCTTTGGAGACGACCAAATGTTGAGATTTCAGTCAGGCTTGCCATGATTCATCTTTGGGAAGGAAATTCAATAGGACTTTGAAAGTCCAGAAAGCAGATGTGGGGAAAACTGTTCCTGGAACTTTCCTCAAATTCTCCAGAGTCAGTTGTTTTGAACAGGTTCCTGATTTGTGATTAGATGTGAGATGCTTTACCTGAAGCTTATTATTTAGACTTTCTCAGGGGCAGCTGTACAGGCCTTTGCAGTGGTCAAAGCATGGTCTTACTAGATAACACAATGCTTTAGGAAACATGATGCCTATGGTCAAGTCCCAGTTTCATGGTGGGTTATCTGTGCTGTCATTGGTTGCCTTTAATATTTTATTGAAAATCTCTATAGGATTCATTAAACCTTACTTACTGAGGGCTTACAAGCCCAACACCAGAAGCTGTATTGTGTCTGCTGGTCTGTAAATTTTAGTGTATGTACTAAGTGAAGAGCACTATAGAATATAGAATTACTTTATGAATTAGCCTGTTTTTACCAAGAATACTTTATCAGATGTTATTCACGGATGTCCCTGGCAGTCCAGTGGTTAAGAATCTGCCTGCCAATGCAGGAAACACAGGTTCGATCCCTAGTCCGGGAAGATTCCACATGCCACAGGGCAACAAAGCCCATTCACCACAACTACTGAACCTGCGCCCTAGAGCCTGTGCTCCACAGTAAGAGAATCCGCCACAAAAAGGAGCCTGTGCAACAAAGAGTAGCCCCTGCTTGCTGCAACTAGAGAAAGCCTGAGTGCAGCTAGAAAGACGCAGCACACCCCAAAATAAATAAATTTTAAAACATGCTATTCACAGGAAACTAAAGTAAATGCAAAAATGTATATAATACTGTTTTCTACTTTCTGGATTTGCCGCTTTGATGTCTGAGGCCTTGCTGACCCTGGAAGGATTGCTCCTCCCAGGGTTAGCTAACTCCTAGAGATAGCAAATAATTCACCTTTCATATGTAAACCATCCAAGCCAGCCTGTACCCCAGACTTTATTGGGCTCATAATTCCAGGCCACTAGTTTCCTGCCCTAATCATTCCAGGACCTGGTACCTGAGAAGGTACAGCCCCTATGCCCCAGCGCCTGCTAACATTATTCAAATTTCTGTGCCTGCATCTCTTACCACACCCAGTGAAAACAAATCCTGGATACCCTTTTATAACAAAGGGCTACTCAGAAATGAAGAAATCAAGCATAAACATCTAGACAGTCCAAGATCATAGATTTCAGCAGAAAAAGAACTACACCCTACCTCAGAGTTTATCGAATTAATCCTTCATTCTGAGCACTCCCTATGTGTAAGGAATTCTGCTAGGGAATATAAACCCATATTGGGATAACAGAAGGAAAAGAGATTAAGCGTGATACACCCCAAACGTTGTTCTATTTAACTTAAGCGTGACATTTTCTTTGAGGTTTCCTATTTGGAGCCCTCTCTATGGACCTCCTGTAACCTTTCTTCTCCCCTGCCTTCTGTCTTCCCAAATTAGCACCTCCCTGTTTACCTCCCTCCGTCTGGAGCAAGTGTATGTCACACCATGGTACACCTGCCCCCACAAGTGGCATGCTCATGCCACACACCCCTCACTGGTAGCATCACATGCCACCTAACGCCTGGATAAGCAAGCTTTGTAGTGCACATGCACGCCTGCGTGCTCAGGTGCTTCAGTCATGTCTGATTCTTTGTGACTATAGCCCGCTAGGCTTCTGAGTCCATGGGATTCTACAGGCCATTTCCTACTTCAGGGGATCTTCCTGACCCAGGGTTCAAACTCTTGTCTCCTGCAGTGAATTCTTTACTGCTGAACCACTGGGGAAGTTTCTTGTAGCTCACCTAGTGAACTATGAATAAATAAGTGAATGGCAAACTTGGCTAGTGACTTGTTTTATGGGCATTTAAACCTTGCTTATTTATAAATTGTAGGTGATTATTATCAGAAGGAAGTACAAAATGAAGAAAAGTTCAGAGACTATGAAAGAAAGGTATCTTATGGGAATATCTACCATCTTCTCTGCATTCTTCTAAGATGAAAACCTTGAGTCTCATAATATATAACTGATATACAAGGAATAGCAATATGCAACAGAGTAATGGAGCCCTAGACAAGCTGAGCTGTGAAAATGACCATCTCCACAGCACAGAGGAGGAAATGCCTTAGTAAATCAAGGTATTGGTCAACACATGTATCTCTGAACAGAGACTTGACAAATAGGGACTTAATCAAGAAAGACTTACATAAGCAGAAAGCTGAGAGTAAGCAATCCAGGGCTGATGCAGGCCCTCAAATATTCCAGCTCTTTCTATTTTTCTCTTCTATCATCCTTAGCTTTTGAATTTTATCCTGTGGTCACAAGATAGCTACTCCCCTTTCAGGTATCGTATCTAAATTCCTGGAAGAAAAAAGGAAACGAATAGAAGGTACTTCCAGCTGCATCTGACCATTTTTACAAGGTTGATACTTTCCTGCAAACCTTACCCAGTAAATATCTCCTTATAGCTCCTTGAATAAACCATGTCACCTTACCACAGGATCCTGAAAATCAAAAAATTTTAAATGTGTGTATTTACTTCCTCCACTGCAAACTGAGCTTTTGTTAGCAAGGAAGAATGAAAGATGAAAACTAGTAGTCAAAATCTCAGTGTTTGCCAAAGTCAATAAAAATTTAGTGAATGGACCTCTAGGTAGGTTCAGCCAATGACAGTAGCGTATCTATCTACTTTTTTCCTCATAGATTCTCCCCAAACAATACAAATAGCAAAAGAAAAAAAGTGAATTTATACTCAAATCACATCTTTAGCACAAACAGAAGACAGAGAATGTCCTAACTTCAAAATAACTGTGGATAAAAAGAGAAAGATAAAAACCCAGAGCCCAATTTCTCACCCTCCCATCACAACCTTGAGGCTCTCGAGCAAGTGAAAGGAGAACCAGAAATGCGGGGAAGCAAAATAGAGGAGGTAGTGCGAAGTCTAAACTGGATTTTAATCTATAACCACAAACACCACGTCTACCCTCAGTCTGAAAATACTAAAAAAGTGTCCAGGCACAAGCATGGACTTCAGGGAAGGAATTTCTGAAGTATAAGTGATTTCAAGGGACAAGTGGGAATTAAAGGGGCAATTACTGAAACTCATAGCTCTGGAGAAGGAAAAAAGTACACACCAAAAAAGCGGGGGTAAAAAAAACCTGTTGGCAATTGAGTGGGGAGAGGAAAAGAAGAAAAGGGGGAAAAAAGAAAAATGAGAAACTTGAGGTTCCTGCAAGAGAAAAGAGAAACATAAGAGGACTCAGAGCCCTCCTTACCCCATGAAAACACCCCCTAAACCTAACAAAGTACCTTGACTTTGCTATACTAACATGAGATGATGCTATTAAGCCAAGAATCTTGAAAACACGCCAATACCACAGAAATGAACACACGGAAAGTGAAACCCATATACAGCAAAAACAAGGAAATGGAATTTCACGCATATCAAACTGAGGAAAATTGTCCTCTGATAAAACAACCCATAAATACAAAGAAAACTATAAGGAAAGAAAATATAAAGAAACTGTAAGTTCATACATCAAGCAGAATGAAATATTCTCATATAAGCATTTGAAGATATGAACAACTATCTTAAATCAGAAATGTTGTTCAGTGGCCAAGTTGTGACTGACTCTTTAGGACCCCATGGACTGCAGCACTCCAGGCCTCCCTGTCCATCACCAACTCCCGGAGTCTACTCAAACTCATGTCCATTGAGTCGGTGATGCCATCCAACCATCTCATCCTCTGTTGTCCCCTTCTCCTCCTGCCTTCAATCTTTCCCAGCATCAGAGTCTTTTCAAATGAGTGAGTTCTTTGCGTCAGGTGGCCAAAGGATTGGAGTTTCAGCTTCAACATCAGTCCTTCCAATGAATATTCAGGATTGATTTCCTTTGGAATGGACTGGTTGGATCTCCTTGCTGTCCAAGGGACTCTCAAGAGTCTTCTCCAACACCACAGTTCAAAGGCATCAATTCTTCGGTGCTTAGCTTTCTTTATAGTCCAACTCTCATATCCNATTTGGTGAATGACTGTCACCCCACTAGACTGCACTCCAGGAGAGCAGGGCCCATTTCTGTGTTTAGATATCATTATACGCCAATGCCAGGCATCTGGCAGGTACTCAGTACATACATGGTGAATAAATGAATGTATGAGCAGATGAGTGAGTGAGTGAATTAATAGCAGAGAGAGCATTAGCCCAGGAGGCTGAAGCACTGTCCCTGGACCTAACTGGTCCAGGTCCTTAGGAAAATCAGCCCTCCTTTGATTGATTTATATGTTGCAAATATTTTCCCAATTTGTTGCTTGCCGTTAATTTTTATATCAGGGTCTTTTTTCCCCAGATGTATGCATGTTTTTAATTATCATGTCATCAGTCTATCAATATTTCCTTTTAGAGTTTCTGCCTTTGTTTAAAATATTTTAAAATAAAATTGATGTTGCTATTAAGGAGGCTCCTTCTTTTAAAGGAAATCATTAGCCTGATGAGCACAGCTCCAGCAGCTTGAGCCATCTTCCTTCAAAGGAGTATCAGTGTCTTAGAAGCCTTGATGAATGTGCAGAGCCTGGTCAATACTTTGGGGATGGAGAGAAAAGGCTCTATGAGTGAGAAGTACTTTCACTCGCCTTATTTTTCTTGATTTTCCCTGAAGAAAACAAACCTACATTTATTGTGTGCCTTCCGTGCTCCAGGCATTTTTATTGTACTTATTTAATTCTCGTGACTATACTATGATGAAGCACCATTATTCCCATTTTAACAGATGTGGAAGGAGAATTGTGGGTAGCCTGCCAACAAGTGTTAGAATTCATGTCTGTCCAGTGCTGAGGCATATGCCCTCTCCCTAAACCAATGCGGGGATTCACACTATCCAAACACCACTGCAGGTGGCCCTGCATGTCCCAGGAGAGCTATAAATTCTTTGAGTAATGAAATGTGGTGTGATTTTTTAAGAAGATTCCCACTACATATGAATACATGGAAAGTAGATTCAAACAACTGTTAGAATATTTAAGGTTGAATTATTGTTATGTAGTAGAATACTAAGCAAATTAAAAGGCAAGACAATTATGAACTCCAGGGAAAACAAAAAATGGTTCATGAAATATTATAGTATACTGCATAGCTCAACTGGGACTAGCAATTACATGGTACTAATAATGCAAATTCTTCATATTGATCAAACTAAAAATACACTGTAACTATACTAGGAGGATGCAGTGGGTGCTTACGTGTGATGGGGTGGAAGAGTGAAATAAATAAAATCCTCATCTTCCATAGTTAGAAGTCAATAGGTAGTATTTAAAACAGAAAAAATATCAAGAAATTATTCGGCACAAAAACAGACCATACATCAATGGAGCATAATAGAGAACCCAGAAATAAATCCAAGCATGTGTGGTCAATTAATTTACAACAAAGGAGCCAGAAATATACAATGGGTAGGAAACGAGAAGGACAGTCTTTTCAATAAATGGTGCTGGGCAAACTGGACAGTCACAAGCAAAAGAATGAAAATGGACCCTTACCTCTCACCGTACACAAAAACCAGCTCAAAAGACTTGAACATTAAAACTTGAAACCAAAAAACAAAACAAAACAAAAAACTTGAAACCATAAAACTCCTAGAAGAAAATATATGGGGTCATCACTCTGACATCAGTGGTGACCATCATGTTCCAGATTAGACACAAAAAGCAAAGGAAGCAAAGACAAAAATAAACAGATGGGGCAGCATCAAACTAAAAAGCTTTGTTAGAAAAGCCAAAAACCCATAAAATGGAAAAGAAACCTACAGAATAGGAGAAAATATCTGCAGATCATAGATCCAATAAGGGGCTAATATCCATAATAGACAAAGAACTCCTACAACTCAGTGAAAGTGAAAGTGAAGTCACTCAGTCGTGTCTGACTCTTTGTGACCCCATGGACTGTACCCTACCAGGCTCCTCTGTCTATGGTATTTTCCAGGCAATAGTACTGGAGTGGATTGCCATTTCCAGGGGATCTTCCCAAACCAGGGATTGAACCCTGGTCTCCC
>SJYV01014911.1:621341-709186 GCA_006410875.1 Neotragus pygmaeus
GGCCACATGGAGACTCTGAGGTGGGTGCATGGCTGGTACATTTGGGTAATAGCAAGGCCCCTGTGGTCCAAATAGAAAGAGTGAGGGGGAAAGAAAAAGGAAATGAGATGGAGAAATGATGGGACTGAGATGGTGCAGAAGCCCTGGGAGCCACCGTCAGAACTTGTACTGTGGGAGAAACAGGGACCTCCCTAGAGACAATGAGCAGAGGAATGACTTATCTTTGTTTGAAAGTCTGGCTGCTATGGTGAGAACGAGCTCTTGGGAATATCACAGAGATGACTGGCAGGTGATCCAAACCCATTCTCCTTCTGCCACTGTATAGACTTGTCCCTGGATGCAGCTGGTCCCTTGTCCAGGGACCAGATCTGTTACCCCTCTTAACTTGCAGTATATGCCTAGGAGAGCAGGGCAGCCTGAGCACGGAATGGCAGGCTGGTGAGAGCTGCTTTCAACACCCGGACCCAGCGCTTGACTGTTACAGAAGAAAGAGAGCAACTTGTTCTTTAAGCCAGAAGTCCCCAACATTTCTGGCACCAGGGACGAGGGCTTGGGGGATAGTTTTGGGATGATTCAAGCACATTATATTTCTTGTGCACTTTATTTCTATTGTTATTACATCAGCTCCACCTCAGATCATCAGACATTAGATTCCAGAGGTTGAACTGAGTTTGGTGGGGTGGGGGTGGAATATATTTGTTATGGCAAACTAGCTTATTCTAACTAAGACAAAGTGTTAGTTGCTCAGTCATGTCTGACTCTTTGTGACCCTATGAACTATAACCCCCCGGTTCCTCTGTCCGTGGACGTTTCCAGGCAAGAATACTGGAGTGGGTTGCCATTCCATTCTCCAGGAGATCTTCCCAACCCAGGGGTCAAACCTGGGTCTTCTGTATTGCAGGCAGATTCTTTACTGTCTGAGCCACTAAGGAAGCCCCAACTAAGACAAAGGTTAAGGATGAAAACAGGAAGATCTATTAGGCAGCTACCACACTAGTCCAGCTAAGGGACTGTGGTGGCCCGGAACAATGTGGTAGGAGTGAAGGTAACACAAAATGAAATCTTATTTTTGAAGGTAAAGCCCAGAGAATTTTATGACAGCTTGGCTGTGCGGTATAAGAGATAAGGGGGAAGCAAGTCTAACTTCATGGATTTGAGACTGATTCATTGTAAGGTTAGAAGACAGCAGATGGAATCAATTTTAAGGGGTAAATTGGAGTGGAGCTACACATGTGTAAATCTGAGATGTTTATTGGCCTCTCAGTGAAGATGTTGAATAGAAATATGGATATATCAGTCTGAGGCTCCAGGATGATGTCTGGCCAGGGATATTAATTTGGACCATCAGTGTAGAGATTGTACTTAAATCATGGAATTGGATATCAGGGTGGGAGTAAATATAGCTGCAGAGGAGGTCAAAGGACTGAGCCCTGTGGTACTTTATCTGTAAGGTGAAGTTTAAGAGGTGGGAAAATGGGAAGAAACCAGCAAATGTGACTGAGTAGAAGCAACTGGTGAGCAAGAAAGAGATGGAGAGTACAATGTGCTGGAAATACTGACCTACCACGTGTGGAAGTACAGAGCTCCATGCTAAAGATCAGGGCTCAGAAAATGGATCCTTGCCTCTCAGGAGCAGGAGAAAGACAAGTTAACCAGTGACATTATTATTAGAGCAACTCTGGGAGGCCCATCAGAGGACAGCTGCCCATCTGAGGGCAGCCATGGTAGGTTGGGAAACATTTGGATTCTATTCCTTGAAATGGAGGAGGGAGATAAAAAAATTTTTTTGAGCAACAATAAGCAATTAATCCTATGTTTTAAGAGAGAACTGATGCCAGGGAGAAGCATGTATTCTAGGGGGAGGATGAAAATTTTGTAGGTATTTCTGAGACCAGTAAACTAAGCTGAAGGTGAACTCATCACTTCAAGTGGCCTTGGGATTGACTCCCCAGTGATAGTAATAAAGCTGGAATTAAGGGGTTCATTGTGAATGCCACCTTCCCCTTCAGACCTAGTCCTCCACTTGTGTCCTTGATCTCAGCAAGTGGTATCATTATGTACTCACTGGCTCATGCCAGATCCTGGTAGTTATTTTTAATACCTCCTGCTCCCTCACCCCAGGTCCATCACTCACCAATTGCTGGAGATTTTGGCTTCCTAAATATCTCTCAGATTCATCTACTCTCCTCCCACTGACTGCCACCTCTTCTTTCACTTGAACCACTCCAAAAGCCTCCTCTTTGAAATGGTCCTGAGGGTTTCCTCTGTTCGCAGAGCCCATTAGAGGCAGAGGGGGGCTCTGAAAACTGGAAACCTTTTCACATCACTTCCCTGCGTCCCCCCTCCTGGGTTAAAATCCTGAGGCTGACCTTCAGAACACTATATGGTCTAATTTCAGCCAGCTGTGCCCAAAGAAACATTCACTAAGTGAATGAATGCGCAATGCCTTGCTGTCAGTAAGTTACTTAAATATTCTCTCAACGTCTTCGTCTGTAAAATGAGAATAATAATATTTCCCTTACTGCAATGATGCTAATTTAAACAATAAGATACCACATGAATCGCATGTAAGCATTTAGCTTTGCAGGATACCTTTGATTATTGTGAATAAGCCAAACCAGCACTTAGTACAGAACCTAATGTGATACCCAACACATATTTGTTTGATAAGTCAGCGCTGTAGGGTTGTAATCATCTTGGGTGATTTTTATTTCTATACAAGTACCTATAAAGCTCCACACCCTTCATTTGATGCTGAACAGGCAGTTGAATGTGGTTACTTGCAGCGTCTTACTGTTGCTCAGAAAATCTTCATTGTCTCCAGTGACTATGAAGTCAAGCACAAATTCCTACCCTAGGTATTCACATTTCCAGTATGTAAATCTATGCTACTGAGAAATGTGTCTCACAAAAAAAAGTATTGGTTTTTTATACTATTTCTAGAGTTGTTAAGTACTAGATGCTGAAATTTAACTATGGAAGCCTCGTATGATGTAGACTACCCACATGCTCTTGCATTTAAAGAAACAGGGTCCAAATTGGCCAAAATATCCTTCAAAAGGGATTTTGTTCTCTACGCAAGTCTCTCAAAAGGTGTTGACAGGAATCCTGACCTTGGAAGCACATCCCATCACCTATGGAGCCACATCGGCACGTTGCTCAGATCTCCTTTAACAGAGTGGGCTTCCCTGGTGGCTCAGTCAGTAAAGCGTCCACCTGCAGTGTGGGAGACTTGGGTTCGATCCCTGGGCTGGGAAGATCCCCTGGAGAATGAAATGGCAACTCACTCCAGTACTCTTGCCTGGAAAATTCCATGGACTGAGGAGCCTGGTAGGTTACAGTCCATGGGGTCGCAAAGAGTCGGACACAACTGAGTGAATTCACGTTCACTTTTCCCTTTAACAGAACCTATGTCAGGGNGTACTCTTGCCTGGAAAATTCCATGGACTGAGGAGCCTGGTAGGTTACAGTCCATGGGGTCGCAAAGAGTCGGACACAACTGAGTGAATTCACGTTCACTTTTCCCTTTAACAGAACCTATGTCAGGGAGCAGAGCTGACCTACAGCCCTCAGCTAAAATAGCTTTGGAGTCTACACAGCTTCTTGCTGAGGCCATGCAGACAATGAAGGACCCGGTCAGTGCCCTGAGGGTGAAGGCTCTCGCTCCCAATCTTTTCTTTCTCAGGAGTCAGACCCGCGTTACCATCATGGTCTGAAGACTCTGCCTCCTCTGCTCTCTCCTCCGTTGTCCTTCACTGGCACCTCCCCCAACAAATCTTTGGCATATCTAATCCCATTTTAGCATCTGCCTCCTGGAGAACCCAAGCTAACACAGTTGGTACCAAGAGTGGTCCAAGACAACAATCTGTAAAGTCTGAGGCAGGAATCCAACCAAGATCATGAACAGCTCTGTCAAACACTGCCCAGTGGGTGTAGAAGAGTGAGCTGGAAGATAGGGTGACGATTACAGATGCTTTTGCAGCAGCATCAGTCTGGGATTTCTGAACCAACTTTAGGTAAGGGGGTTCATCTCATCTCTGCAGGGTGACCACAGCAGAGGACAGTGAGGCTGGGAGACAGGGCAGGGCAGGGGATCTAGCTAACTGTTCTTTCGCTCTGCTTAGCTGTTTTTACCCTCAACTATAGGAAATGAGTTCTCCAGTCTCCAGAGTCAAAGCTGTTCTTGATCCACAGTACTAATTTAAGAAAAACAGGGACTTCCTCGGTAGTCTAGTGGCTAAGACTCCACGCTTCCAGTGCAGGGGACTGAAGTTTAATCTCCAGTCAGGGAACTAGATCCCACATGCCACAGCTAAAGATTCCACACGCCTTAACTAAGACCTAGCACAGCCAAAATAAAATAAATGAATAAATAAAAGTTTTTTTAAAAAGAAAAGTATACTGTGCACTACCTTTAGGTAAGTGTCCTTCATTATCCCAAAGCAATATTCTCAGAGTAGTAAGACCGAAAGAGACACCTGCCCTTGCCACCCCTAAGTAGTCAAGAATTTAGCATCCTGATTTTGTGTTTTGGGCAGGCATTATTAGGCATTCCTTGTTTCATCGAGGAACAAAACAAGAAATGCAAAGATAAGAAACAAAAGAAAAACTATTCTGTCCCACTGTGGAGGAAGGGGATAGAGAGGGGGACAGAGGTGTTAAATGTTGTGTGTTGAGGGCCATTATTTGTCACGCTCTGCCTTATATTCATTTAAATTCACAGAACAACCAACCGTGGGGCTTAGGGGCTCCATGGGCTCCTGCTTCATAGTTGAGGGAAATGAAATGCTGGCAGATTTAGTGAGTTACCTATGTTGAACAGTCTCTACAGCATCTCTCTTCCTCCCACCCCCCTGCCTCCATGATCCTGCTTCTGGTGTTCAAGCTTTTGTGTAACCCCCTTCTCCTTGAGTATGGACAGGATCTAGGATTTTCTTCTAACCAACAGAATATGGCAGAAGTCATGGATGCTGCTCCTCCTCCTATGTGATGTTGTGTGAGACTTCATTTTGTAGTTGACCTGCTCAAGAGACTCTCTTTGCTGGCTCCAGGAGTAACCAGCCATATTGGGAATTTGTTAATTAATAAATAATATATTACCAATCACAAATAGGTTTTTAGCATGTTCTAATTTTCATTTTTTAGTGATATAAAATTCAACATAATAGCCTAAACTGTTGATAAAAGGCATTATCATAGAATATCACCAGGACTTTCCTGGTGGTCCAGTGGCTGAGACTCCGTGGGGCTCCCCAGTGCAGGGGGCCAGGGGTTGATCCCTGGTCAGGGAACTAGATTCCACGTGCCCCAACTAAACATTCCACATGTCTTAGGGAAAATTGAAGTTCCTGTGTGCTACAGCTAAGACCCAGTGAGCCAAAAGATAAAAAGAATATCATTGACTGTGGTCCATTTTGACTTAGCTGCTCTAATTATCTGACAGCAGATAATTCAGAGATTATTGTCAAGGAAAGCATGTGATGATCATAATGTGCTTTAATATGATCACATAGGATGATTGGCATATTAGGATTTAATACATTACTGATTTATTTCTTCCCATTTACACATTCCAACTATGTATAACATTTTTTGCATTTCTATATAAAGACTAGATTTAATTTTATTATTTTCTTTTATTTTTTTGTATTCTTAAAATTCTTCCATTATATTTCATAAGGAGTCCTATGGAGTTTCTCAATATCAACAACATGATATATTCATGACATTTAAATATCCTTGTATGTATGAAACTTTTCTAGACTATTATATACCTTCAAATATACATAATATATAAAGGAGAGGAAAAAAGTGGTGACATTTGTAGCAATCAATACAAAATTCATGTTATGTAATATATCCTAATTTATTCCTATATCTCTACCCCAGTTAGCATTTTTCTGAGTTTTTCTACTAAAAGTACTTATTTATATTTAAATATGTAGGAATAAATTTACCTAAGGAGAAAAAAGAACTGTACACAGAAAATTATAAGACACTAATGAAAGAACTCAAAGACAACATAAACAGATGGAAAGATATTCCATGTTTCTGGGTAGGAAGAATCAATACTGTAAAAATGACTGTGCTACCAAATGCAATCTACAAATTCAATGTGATCCCTATCAAATTACCAATGACATTTTTTCACAGAACTAGAACAAAAAATTTCACAGTTCATATGGAAACACAAAAGACCCCAAATAGCCAAAGCAGTCTTGAAAAAGAAGAATGGAGCTGGAGGAATCAACTTTCCTGACTTCAGATTATACTATAAAGCTACTGTCACTAAGACAGTATGGTACTGGCACANACAGGAAAAACCATAGCCTTGACTAGACAGACCTTAGTCAGCAAAGTAATGTCTCTGCTTTTGAATATTAGTAAGCAACTAAATATAATGACATAAATGCATTATTAAAATTGATACTGGTTATCATAATAAGTAAAATGTTACGGGAACTATATCTCTTAATAAGATGGATGGATCCTTTTTCCTTTTTAATTAGTCCATATATTAATAGATATGTATCACTTTTTGCTAAAATATGATAAGATTCTGTGGAACTTGACAGTGAAAACAAATGATTGGCTATTTTTACATGTTGAATTTATGAAAATCATATTAATGACTGTTTACAGTAGAATCCACAAATATTCTTGTTAAGCTGGTATCTGATAAGTACATCATAGGGTAGAATATACTGCTAGAAAGTGGCTGAGCAAGAAGAACAATCAGGAAATGCATCCAAGTAAGAAATGAATATACAGTGTCAAATTATCTTTATGTAGTAGCTTATCACAAATTTTCTCTTATGAGTCTGGATGACTGTACAAGAAAATATAAAATACTAACTCACTTCTGATACATATTCTAGAGACTTGAAAATGTAACACTGATCAGCAGATAATCATGGAATGTTTATCTCTTCTTTCTTGAAATCACACAGCTGGGACACAAACCAATGCTTTTGATCAAGGCAGTGTCCCTGTAGGCACTCACAGCCTGAAATCAGGCCCGCTGGCAGGACTCCAGATGGGTGAGAGGTCTGCCTTATTTTAGGAAGTAGGATAGAGGTGACTGGGAGTAACGAGCTTGGAAAGACTAGGCACAATGCCTATATCAAGCATAAGTGCTCAGGCAGATCAGATTTAAGCAGAAGTAATACAGACTCTGAGGGGCTGGAAATCACTCCCCTTTAAACTAACATACTCTATTCCCGCAATTCCTGCACAAACTCTAGTTTGAAGACCCCAGTAGAGACCTCTGAAATCCACAGTATATTTTAAGTTTTAACTTTTTAGAAAGCCCAGAGACACAAAGTCTGGCTAGGAAGCTCACCAAGCTGCCCTGTGAGAGACCTCCACNCCGCAATTCCTGCACAAACTCTAGTTTGAAGACCCCAGTAGAGACCTCTGAAATCCACAGTATATTTTAAGTTTTAACTTTTTAGAAAGCCCAGAGACACAAAGTCTGGCTAGGAAGCTCACCAAGCTGCCCTGTGAGAGACCTCCACATAACCTTGAGTCATTGAATGACAAGGGCCTTCCTCAGGGAACTATGATCTTTCTGACTAAATACTGAACTAGGAGGGTAGGACCCGGGGCAAATAAAGTCTGATGGATGACTATCCAGTCCTTTTAATACCTTTCTGCCTTTGGGTGATTGTTTATTTCCATAAGAAAAAAAAAAAACTTGTTACATGTGAACTGGCTGCTCAAGTAGTATAATAAAAACCAAAATGTAATGGATAAATTCGGACAAGGTCATAATCATGTTAAATATACATTTATTTTAAGATCCCTTGAAGGGCTGGAATTTAACTGTTAAATGAGCATTCTTTTAGTGATCTAGAAATAAAACTATGATGCTATTTTTCTGTTATTAAATAAATGTGTATATTATAATCTAGAGTGTCATAATTGTAATTAATAATATTTCATCACATTATAATGATTTTTAGCCTCTATTTTTAAATTGGCATAATTTATAAGGCATTTATAAAATTTTTTGAAAAAATTCAATCTGGTAGCAAAGGAACAAAATGGACAACCTGCCCCTGAGATTTAGGAAATGAAGACAGATGGATGTGTAGATGGCACACTCATTAATAAGAATGTGGAATTATGTTGGAATCAAGACTTTGGTGAGTTTCCAAGACGGTGGTATAGAAAGACTCTGAGCTCACCTCCTCTCATGGGCACACCAGAATTACAACAATTAACAGAAAAACTCCTGATTAAGAAGACTGGAACCTACCAGAAAAGATCTTCTACAACTAAAGACGTAAAATACTGTATTGGTTTTGCCACACACTGACATGAATCCGCCACGGGGTTGCTGATCTTGAAGAGTCTCCGAGAGAGGCGCAAGCAGTTAGAACTCACCTTGNGATGGCACACTCATTAATAAGAATGTGGAATTATGTTGGAATCAAGACTTTGGTGAGTTTCCAAGACGGTGGTATAGAAAGACTCTGAGCTCACCTCCTCTCATGGGCACACCAGAATTACAACAATTAACAGAAAAACTCCTGATTAAGAAGACTGGAACCTACCAGAAAAGATCTTCTACAACTAAAGACGTAAAGAAAGAACCACAATGGGATGGGTAGGTGGGATAGAGTTGTGGCATAGTTGACCCATAGCTCCAGGTGTACCACCCATAATTACAATTACAGAGAATAATTAAAATTGCAGAAGTTCTACCCAAGGAGGTAGGGTCTGAGTTCCACTTCACCCCGCTCTCTGCCACCCCCACTCCTAACAGTAGAGCTTGCTTCTGGGAAACCCAGAAGGCTATGGGAAATAGAGACTCCATTCTTAAAAGACACAGATAAACTCTAACATGTTCCGAGTCCCAGGAGGAGAAACAGTCATTTGAAAGGAGCCTGGGTCAGAGCTACCTGCTGATCTTTTTTTTCTTTTTTACTTTACAATACTGTATTGGTTTTGCCACACACTGACATGAATCCGCCACGGGGTTGCTGATCTTGAAGAGTCTCCGAGAGAGGCGCAAGCAGTTAGAACTCACCTTGTATACACAGACACTGGTGACAGTCATTTCTGGGAGCTGTTTTACACACAGACACTGGGGCAGGCAGCCATCACTTTGGAGCCCTCCCTCTAGCTTACCAGCCTCACTGCTCACCAACCTGGGGACACCAGCATTGAGAGACACCTCAGGCCAAGCAACTAGACGAGGAGACAGCCTTCTCTACCAACAGACAGGCTGAGCCCACAGCCGCACCCGGACATGGCCCTGCCCACACACACCGGCATGCAGGACGTCCAGAACCCCGCAGCCAGAGCCCCTGGGAACCAGTTCCACCCTCCGGCTGGCAGATGGCAGCCCCCACGTTCCCTGGGTCCTGGCCCTGCCCACCAGCAAGCCTGCTCGAAACCAGCCTCGACTACCAGCCGTTAGACCCCAGCCCCGGGACAACCACAGCCCCACAGCCTGCCAGAAGCCCAGCACCAGCTCTGGGTCTGGCTGGGCCCTGGCCCCACCTACCAGCAGGCCAACACCAGCCTTGAGACACTGGGCCCTTTAGATAGCTGCCTTGGGATCTGGCTCCACTCACGAGTACACCAATGCAAGCTTTGGCGTGCCCCAGACCCTGCAGGCAGCTATGTCAGGAACCAGCCTGTCACCAGCTGTGGGGCCACTGGGCCCTGCAGCCAGACCCCAGGACCCAGCTGTGCCTGCCAGGGGGCCAGCACTGCCCCAGTCTATAAAATTGGAAAAACTGTGTAATACATCTGAAACTAATATATTGTAAATATTGTACATCAACTATGCCTCAATACAAATGTTTTTTAAAAAGAAACAAGCCCTTATTTTTTTGTGTTTACTTTGCCCATATATTCGCCTTCATTTTCCTCAGTTTACACCACTTCCATACGCTTGGTTCAAATATACACTTATTACTAAAACAGCTGATTAGGTTGGCCAAAGTTGATTCAATAAACAATTTTTTCCCCCTATCTTCTACAATTAATACAAAGTTGACTACTTTTAACAATGCAGTGGTTGGGAGATCCATGCCTGCACAATCAAAATCTAGAAACACAGGCTTTCAGTGGTTAAGCCTATGTGCTTCCAATGCAAGGGACTTGGGTTAGATTCCTGGTCAGGGAATTAACATTCCACATGCTGTGTTACAAGGCCAAGTATATGTTTATATACAACTTTAAAATCATCTTTTTTAATGCACAGTTTTTAGTGTTCAGTTCATACAACATAAAGTTGTATGACTACTATCATACTCAAGATATAGAATAGGATCATTATCTCAAACATTTTTTTTGTAGTCAAGGAATCCCCAGTTATACTCAGCTCTTAGCAATCCTGGATCTGTTTTCTGTCTTTCTAGTTTAACCTTTTCCTGAATGTCCTGTGAAAGGAATCGTACCATAGAATGAAGCTCATACACTCCCATCCCCCCAACCTGGAACCAATCTGGATTATTTCAGGAGCAAGAAATAAAATTCTATTTTGATTCAGCTATTACAGAGTTTGAGGCCAATATGTCACAGCAAATAGTCAACCCTAACTAATATACTCTCCTTTTCTTCCCTTGTTAGATCACCTTGTCAACATGCTCTGATTACAAGCTTGTCAGTTATCTGTAGGTCACTCATAAGAAACATTGTTCCAGGTTCTTGCCATTCATGTGCAGGTGAAGTTGAGAAGCCAAAAACTAGATGGGATTTCAAAAAAAATCTTAAGTGTTGTAAAGATTTATTTTACGTGCTGACTTCAAATTATTACTAATTTGCTTGTAGTGCTATGCTGGTAAGTTTTCTGGGGTAGTGTCCAGGCTAATAGGAAAGAATACTGTGATTAATTATCAGTAGCTGTTATGAGCAAATGAGGTAAGAGTGATGGCACTGGTTCAAAAAATTTTGTCATCCCTGGGGTTAAGCCAATGCCTTGGATGCATTCAGAAGGCCTTTTCTAGCAGTAGGTCCCAGACTGGTAAGTCTCAAATAAGAGGAACTTATCATGAACTCCACATCTTTGCCATGGCCCTTATGTATATGAATTTGTGTGATTTATTGGCAGCCGTAGCATGCGAACTTATAAAGAAAATTTAGACTTTCCTTTGCCTAGATTCTGCTTGCTTAGTTCAGAAGTCAGGTATTTTCAGGACTCAAAAGTTCTAAAAACATTGTTGAAGGCACACACACTGTTACCACTTGAACAGTGGCTAAGAAAATGATTTTATCCTCTAAGACTCTTCCCTAGTATCTTTAAATCTATGACCAACTGACTCCTTGTTTGGTTTTACAGACCAATCTGGCAAATATAAGGAAATAAAGAATAGGAAATATTCCTTTTATATAGATTAGCCATGGGTGGTTAAGGGGCTTCCCAGGTGGTGCTAGTGGTAAAGAACCTGCCTGCCAGTGCTGGAGACATGAGACACAGGTTTGATCCCTGGGTAGGGGAGATCCCTTGGAGGAGGGCATGGCAACCCACTCCAGTATTCTTGCCTGGAGAATCCCATGGACAGAGAAGCCTGGTGGGCTATAGTCCATGGGGTCACAAAGAGTTGGACACTACTGAAGTGGCTTAGCCCATGGGTGGTTAAAAAGCAGACAGACCCCTTCTTTCTGCTGTGGGACTTAAGAGTTTTCTTATAGTGGCTCTCAAGTGCTCGGATTTCTTAAGCTGCTTGTTCTTAGTTACTATTTTCTGGAGGACAAAATTATGAAATTCAGATATACATATCTGAGTGCAACGAATACTGCACCCAAACAAAATCTCCAGTTGATCTCTAACAAACACATTAAAGATTTTCCTATTTTCACAGAAGATGAGAAAGAGTAAAATCTTTCCATGAAAAAGAAGATTGCTGAGTATAGCCAAGGAATTCAAGTCATTTCTAATCACGAGGAAAGAGTTGGACACATCTAAATTGAAGGATGTTATGCAAAATAAGTGGCTTAGAGTCTTTAAGGTAGCCAATGCCATGAAAGAATTAAAAAAAAAAAAAATCACTGTTGAGGGGGTTGTTTTAGATTAAAAGAAACTAAAGATGCATAACAACTAAATGCGATTTGTGACCCTTATTTGAATCTTGTGAAAAACAGAGACAAACAAGCAAAAGACAAAAATGATTTTTTGGTCTACTAGGGAAATTCAAATATAAACTTTATATTGGATAATAGGATATAACAATGTTTCATTTCTCAAATGTGGTAATTGTAGAAGGTAGAAGAATGTCATTACTCTGAGATGATCCTTGTGATAGTATTTAAGATAACGGTGTTAAAGTGTCTGCCACTTACTCTCAAATGGTTGAAAATATGTGTGCATATTATACAAAGAGAGAGAAAACAAATGGGGCGACAGTAAATCCAGGTGAAAAATATACAGGCATTTATGTTCTAGTCTCCCAACTTTTATGTAGTTTTGAACATTTTCAAATGAGAAAGCTGAGGAAAATAAATAAATAAAGGAAAAACAAGGTAATTTGTTTTGCTTTTATTTCATCAAATTCAGTGTTTACAATAGGGATGGCAATTGTTAGTTTTAGATGTCTGAATTTTTAAAAATAAACAGAAAATTTGGGAAGTGGGGGGAATTACCCTATTATTTCTAACTCATGAACTATACTTTTCCTTTCCAATGTGTTCCTCTGTGCATAAATACCATCACATTGTAATAATTTTCATCGTTTTCCATCTAACATTACAATTTCAGCATTTCCTATAACATTGCTACTTAAGTGCTTACAATGACAACTTTTAATTTGAGGGAATTCTTTTGAGGGAATAGGTATTTTCTTTAATAGTTCCACAATGTAGACTTCTAATAAATGGTGCTTCAGTGGCATCTTTGTACACAATTTTTTCTACATTGTGGATTCTAATTTTGATATAAATTTCCACAGGTGAAATTGCTGGATCAAATGACCATTTATAGAAGACTAGAAACACTTTGCTGTTATTCTTTTAAGCTGGTCGTGAGAGTGGGAGCTTGATAAAAGTGACTCATTTCAAACAGTTACATTTCTTTGAGCCTGAGTATTTTTAGATTACTAAGCCTCTTTCCTTGCCCCCCTCCCACAACTAATTGGGGGAGCTTGAGTCTCTCTTTCCCACTATCTACTCCTTTAGATGTGCTGTTTCAACCTAAGATCCTGGGCACCAAGAGGTCAGTGAGAGTAGTGGGGTGTCTTTAAGCTTTTCAATATTTTACCAGCCTAACAAAAGTCATACATAAACTCACAATGAGGCTCAAGTGAGTTAGCTTAGAAGTGCAGTCTCGGGACTTNGGAGGGCATGGCAACCCACTCCAGTATTCTTGCCTGGAGAATCCCATGGACAGAGAAGCCTGGTGGGCTATAGTCCATGGGGTCACAAAGAGTTGGACACTACTGAAGTGGCTTAGCACATGGGTGGTTAAAAAGCAGACAGACCCCTTCTTTCTGCTGTGGGACTTAAGAGTTTTCTTATAGTGGCTCTCAAGTGCTCGGATTTCTTAAGCTGCTTGTTCTTAGTTACTATTTTCTGGAGGACAAAATTATGAAATTCAGATATACATATCTGAGTGCAACGAATACTGCACCCAAACAAAATCTCCAGTTGATCTCTAACAAACACATTAAAGATTTTCCTATTTTCACAGAAGATGAGAAAGAGTAAAATCTTTCCATGAAAAAGAAGATTGCTGAGTATAGCCAAGGAATTCAAGTCATTTCTAATCACGAGGAAAGAGTTGGACACATCTAAATTGAAGGATGTTATGCAAAATAAGTGGCTTAGAGTCTTTAAGGTAGCCAATGCCATGAAAGAATTAAAAAAAAAAAAATCACTGTTGAGGGGTTTGTTTTAGATTAAAAGAAACTAAAGATGCATAACAACTAAATGCGATTTGTGACCCTTATTTGAATCTTGTGAAAAACAGAGACAAACAAGCAAAAGACAAAAATGATTTTTTGGTCTACTAGGGAAATTCAAATATAAACTTTATATTGGATAATAGGATATAACAATGTTTCATTTCTCAAATGTGGTAATTGTAGAAGGTAGAAGAATGTCATTACTCTGAGATGATCCTTGTGATAGTATTTAAGACAACGGTGTTAAAGTGTCTGCCACTTACTCTCAAATGGTTGAAAATATGTGTGCATATTATACAAAGAGAGAGAAAACAAATGGGGCGACAGTAAATCCAGGTGAAAAATATACAGGCATTTATGTTCTAGTCTCCCAACTTTTATGTAGTTTTGAACATNCAAATGGTTGAAAATATGTGTGCATATTATACAAAGAGAGAGAAAACAAATGGGGCGACAGTAAATCCAGGTGAAAAATATACAGGCATTTATGTTCTAGTCTCCCAACTTTTATGTAGTTTTGAACATTTTCAAATGAGAAAGCTGAGGAAAATAAATAAATAAAGGAAAAACAAGGTAATTTGTTTTGCTTTTATTTCATCAAATTCAGTGTTTACAATAGGGATGGCAATTGTTAGTTTTAGATGTCTGAATTTTTAAAAATAAACAGAAAATTTGGGAAGTGGGGGGAATTACCCTATTATTTCTAACTCATGAACTATACTTTTCCTTTCCAATGTGTTCCTCTGTGCATAAATACCATCACATTGTAATAATTTTCATCGTTTTCCATCTAACATTACAATTTCAGCATTTCCTATAACATTGCTACTTAAGTGCTTACAATGACAACTTTTAATTTGAGGGAATTCTTTTGAGGGAATAGGTATTTTCTTTAATAGTTCCACAATGTAGACTTCTAATAAATGGTGCTTCAGTGGCATCTTTGTACACAATTTTTTCTACATTGTGGATTCTAATTTTGATATAAATTTCCACAGGTGAAATTGCTGGATCAAATGACCATTTATAGAAGACTAGAAACACTTTGCTGTTATTCTTTTAAGCTGGTCGTGAGAGTGGGAGCTTGATAAAAGTGACTCATTTCAAACAGTTACATTTCTTTGAGCCTGAGTATTTTTAGATTACTAAGCCTCTTTCCTTGCCCCCCTCCCACAACTAATTGGGGGAGCTTGAGTCTCTCTTTCCCACTATCTACTCCTTTAGATGTGCTGTTTCAACCTAAGATCCTGGGCACCAAGAGGTCAGTGAGAGTAGTGGGGTGTCTTTAAGCTTTTCAATATTTTACCAGCCTAACAAAAGTCATACATAAACTCACAATGAGGCTCAAGTGAGTTAGCTTAGAAGTGCAGTCTCGGGACTTCCCTGGCAGTCCAGTGGTTAAGACATTGGGCACTCAAGGCAGGGGGCATGGGCTCGATCTCTGCTTGAGGAAGTAAGATCCCACATGCCGCACAGCATGGCCTAAAGAAAAAAAAGTGTAATATTTGGCCCCAGTCAATCCTGGTGATGACTACAACCCAGCTAACCGTTCGTTGGTCATCTGAGGCCCTAACCAGAGCTCAGTTGAGCTGCCGTCAGGTTCCTCACAGATTATGTGAGATAACAATGTTTTCTGTTTTAGCTGTTGAGTTTTAGAGTAATTTGTTATGCTATAGTAGATAACTAATACAGACTTTGGGAATGGGATTCGGCCTTAACAGAAACATAAAATATGGACAAAAGATGTGAACAAGTACCTCAAGAAAGAAGATGCCTAAGTGATCAATGAGCAGACGAAAAGAAGCTTATCCTTAGTTGTCAGGACATAGCATACATAAACCATTATTAAATAACTTTACACGCATAGCAGACACAGCTAAAATGAGATCGACAATCTAAGTGTTGGTGAGGATATGTGGTAACGGGGACTATCACATGTCACAGGCAGGAGTGCAAAGTGCTGCAGTCGCTTTGTAAAATTAATAAAGTTCATATAAACCTACCCCTATTAACCCAGAAAGTACACTCTTGGGTTTAGACCAAGAGAAATGATTGGATACGTTTTTTAAAAAAGGTACATAAATATCCTTAGCAGCTTCATTCACTACAGACCTAAACTGCAAATAACCCAAATATTTATCAGCAGGAGAATATGTAACAAATTGTGATATATCCAGGAAATGAAATATTACCCAGAAATAAAATAAGTGAAATATACATATATATATATATATATATATATATCAATTTGGATGAATCTCAAAAGCATCATTTCAAGCAAAAGTAGTACACACTCTATGTTTCCATTTATTTAATATTCAAAAGCAGATCAAACAAGTCTGCAGCGACAAAAATGAGAATAGTCATTAACTCAGGATTGGTTGTATTGACTGGAAGACAGGAGGGAATTCTCTGGGGTGACAGAAATATTCCACATTTTGATATGGATGGTCACACAAAGCTAAATACATGTATCTTGGCCCATCTGGGGCTAACAAGGCACCAGAGACTGGGTAGATTATATTGGGTTGGCCAAAAAGTTTGTTTGGGCTTTTGGTACACTACTACGGACAACCCAAATGAACGTTCTGGCCAGCCCAATTATTAATGGGAATCTATTTCTCACAGTTCTGGAGGCTGGATGTCTGTGATCAGAGTACAAACATGGCGAGTACCCGCTTCTGGATTACAGACTTCTTGGTGTACCCTCACAAGGAAGAAGGTGACAAGGGAACTGTTCTGGACCTCGTGTGCGTGTGTGTGTGTGTGTGTGTGTGCGCGCGCGTGCGTGCTCAGTTGCTCAGTGGTGCCCAGCTCTTTGTGACTCATGGACTGTAGCCCACCAGGCTATTCGGTCCATGGAATTTCCCAGGCAAGAATATTGGGTTGCCATTTCTTCCATCAGGGGATCTTTTTGACCCAGGGATTGAACCCACGTTCCTTGTGTCTCCTGCACTGGCAGGCAGATTCTTAGACCTCTTTTATAAGTTAAATATCTGCCTTCATGACCTAAGCACTTCCCAAAGGCTCCACCTTCTAGTACCGCCACTTTGGGAGTTATTTTAACATACGTGTTCTGGGGGGTAGGGGGAGATATATTCAGACCATAGCAGTACATTACAAAATTCATAAAGTTATACTCTTATCATTTGTTAATTTTACTATCTAAATGTAAATTGCAGTTCATTTATATATTGTTAAAAAAAAAAAGCCTAAGTCCTTTCTATGGCCTATAACGTTCCAGGGATGGTGTCTTTGGCTCCCTCTTTGAGTTTATCCCTTGATACTCTTTCCCCATTCACTCCCCAAACCCACTGGCTTTCTTCTTGTTCCTCTAACACATCAAGTACATTGCCACCTCAGGGCCTTTGCATCTACGCTTCTCTCTACTATAATCTCTGTCCTCAAATAACCTCTCAAATATCATCCTTCACTTTGTCCAGGTCTCTGATTGTTATAGTCACATTTCTCTGGAAAACAGAGTCGCAGGCAAGGACTGTTAGTGTTTTATTTGGGAGATACAATCCAACACAGCTGGTCACACTGTGTATTAGTTTCCTAGAGCTGCTGTAACAAACTACCACAAACTGGACCCTGTAAAACAGCAGAAATAGATTGTTTCACAGTTCTGAAGGCTAGTCTTCCAAAATCAAGGATGTTGGCAGGGCCACCAGCCATCTGAAACCTGTAAGGGAGATCCTTTCTTGCCTCTTCTAGTTTCTGGTGTTGGCTAGCAGTCCTTGATGTTCTTGTCTTAGAGATGCATCGTTCCAATTTCTGATTCCACCAGCACATGACCATATTCTGTGCATCTGTGTCTTTTCTTCTTCTTACAAAGACATCAGTTGCATTGGAATGGGATCCACCCTAATAACCTCAGCTTGACTTGACTACATCTGCAAAGACCCTGTTTCCAAATAAGGTCACATTCATGGGAGACTTCCACATATCTTTTTGTAGAACATGATCCAGTCCATACACCCAGTAAGCAGGCTTGATCACACAGGCTTGATCACACAGATTGACTCTAGATTGGCTGTATGGCAAAACCATGCAGCCAAATAGTCCATCAGAGGGAGCAAGGGAGAGGGCTTATCTGCCTGGTATCCTCCAGTTTCCTGTCTACCACTGGTCAAAGTTCATTCAGAGGAATTAAAGGCTCTGAGTTTCCGGATGGCATCATTTGGCCCCACTGGCAGATGCTCAAGAAACAAGGCTCTGCAGTTTGGCTTTTCAGCTGAGTTTGGGGAGAGAAGCCTGATGTTCTGGGCCCGTGGCTGGGAAACCATGGGCTGTGGGGAACCACTGGGCCCATCACCTGCTGTGGCAGCAGAGGAGGAGCAACGGGCTGAGGATGAGACAGGTGGTGTGTAGACGGGTCCCCTGCTCCGCTCAGATGCCACCTTGCCAGGGAGTTCTCTGACTGCTTTATACCAAGGAGAAGTCCCATCTCCATCTCAGTATCCCTTTATTTTACTTAATTATCCTTCATAGGACTTCCTTCCACTGGCTATACGATATATGTATGCGCTCGTGTGCCTCTCTCTCATGTTACTCACTGTAATTGCACTCATGAGAGCAGGACATTTGTTTGCTCTCCACTCTTCCCTCAGTGCCTAGCATGGTGCTTCGCACATGGCAGGGACTCAATATATATTTACTGAATTGAATGACTAGGTGAATTGATGGGTGTTAAAAAATGAAAACGCCTCCATCTATCTCTCCAGTCTGTTGCAGTGTTACTGAGTGGGTGGGCATGGGGATGATTTTGGCGTAGTCAGGCCTGTTGTAAGCAGGTCAGGGCCTAGGCTCATCTGAAGGGAACGCTCCATTTCTGGTGTTGCAGCTCCTGGTGGAGGTGAGGAGCTGAGGGAACAAGGGCAGAGAGGCCTCTGGGTCACCAGGCAGGAAAGCAGACAGAGCTGGCACCTCTCTGGTATGAATGTGGAGAGGGGAAGGTGTGTGGCGCCCTTGCCCTGCAGGTCACGGTGGGTAAAGAACCATGTCTTCACTTCTCGACCTCTTTCTCAACCTTCTGAGTTATTTTCTGTTTCTGGAAGTGACTGATACCTTTAATCCAGAAATTCTGGTAAAAATCTTCTTGACTTGTATAGCACTACCAATTTTTTATGTGAATATTGGTGCCACCTAAGCAGAAGAGCTCAACGCATCATCAGGCTATTGCCCAGTTAAGATGTGACAGGTACTGCTTTTAATGATAATGACAATTCTCTGTTTTATTTCTGTCAAGCTCCACGTGCTCTTGGTTTAATGTAACCAATAAGATTTTTATTCACCTTCTCTTTTTTCTGTTCTTATTTTCTTTGTGGAATCTACTGTATAAGTAATCTGGTTTTGAAATCTGAAGGAGCCCATACTGGATTACAGATGAAGAAGAAATTACAACAAAAGCTCAGTTCAGTTCAGTCGCTCAGTCGTGTCCGACCCTTTGCGACCCCATGAATCACAGCACGCCAGGCCTCCCTGTCCATCACCAACTCCCGGAGTTCACTCAGACTCACGTCCATCGAGTCAGTGGTGCCATCCAGCCATCTCATCCTCGGTCGTCCCCTTCTCCTCCTGCCTTCAATCCTTCCCAGCATCAGAGTCTTTTCCAATGAGTCAACTCTTCGCATGAGTTAGCCAAAGTACTGGAGTTTCAGCTTTAGCATCATTCCTTCCAAAGAAATCCCAGGGCTGATCTCCGTGATTGTAATTCATTCAAAATTGCTTTTAATTGTAATTTTCTCTATTAATATGAAAATATGTATAATAACACAGGTAGAAATTTTCCAAGCTGAACAATGTACCACACTTCTCTCACACAATATCAGAGAGCAATAGCAGCTCATTAATTCACCAAAATAGTTATATTCCACTAGAAAATAGGCCTAAGATGAATGCAGTGATATGGTGACATTTTCCTCACCCCAAATTGTTTATCCAAGTTCCTTAGCGTTACTTCACCACTCACCTTGAGGAAGAGGCATACAGAACACTTTCACTTACAAAGGGGCCTTCCTTTGGCAACTGTGCAACACAGGTTGCGCAGGTTGTAAGGTTAGTCCTTATACCTAGTTTGGATCTGAGTGATGTGCATAACAGTGATTTTTACTGGTCTTGGTTCCAGAGGAATAGTCTATTCTAGAAAGGTGGCCAGTTGGAGCATTCATGGTTTTTCACAGCTCTCTCCCACTAGGCAGGAAGTTCTTCTGTTGAATGAAATAACACAACAATGCCAGTCTTCTACACAGAAGTAAGTATATTTCTCTAGTAGACAATTTTACTTCTGGAGCAAAAGACTTTTCTTCTTTTAGGACTTGCTTCCATAACTAAGTCACAAATTTTAACTGAATAATTTTGGAGACAGATGGTTCTTTTTAACTATGCCTCTTGACTGTATACTTTATCTTTCTGTGAAGGGTGCGTTGTGTTAGACTCTCAGTTGTGTCCGACTCTTTGCAACCCCATGGACTGCAGCCTGTCAGGCTCCTCAGTTCATGGAATTTTCCAGGCAAGAATAACGGAATGGGTAGCCATTCCCTTCTCCAGGGGATCTTCCCAACCCAGGGATCAAACCTAGGTCTCCTGCATTACAGGCAGATTTTTTTTTTTAACCATCTGAGCCATCAGGGAAGCCTGGAAAGCAGATCTACTTGTAGCAGAAGTGGAGTTCAAACCCACAATGATATAAATCCATTGGATCTTAAGGCCAGTGCCTAACCACTCTGCCTGGTACCTGCATCCTTCTGTGAAACAAGGGCCTAGAACCATATATAGACTCTTTACAGGGAGAGTAACCACGGCCAACTTAAACTTTTACGTTGATCCTTTATGAATCTGGAAATTGAAGGCAGATAATCCCAAGCTTATTTTTTCTTGATTTCATAATATTTTAATGTTTGCTTTAATTCCAGTGCCCCCCAAATTCACAAAGAAATGTAGTAGTACATAGTTTAGTAATATAAATATTTGGATCATTTGTGATTTTGCCTTATGGATAAAATTTTTTTAAAATAATATTTGTTACTGTAGAAATTTTAGTCACTTTCCTATCCCCACTTATTACTGTTTTGAGACTTTAATCCAAATATACTCCCCACCAAATTCACAAATCTTCAAAGTCTTAAATCAAAACCACAAAGTTCTTTATTATAACCCACAAATTGGGGCTTTCCTGATCAGATATTTTAAATTAGACATTTCTTCTTTAGAAAACTCGGGGGACCAGTGAGCCGCGCTTCCCTAATGAGCGTGGTATTTCTTACAACTCCCACACGGACAGCCCGGCCTGGAAAAGGCAATTGTCTTGGTTGAGTAGGCATTAATGTTGAAGGTATGAGAAAAGGAAGCTAACTCGATTCAGTTTTCACTGGCCTATCCAGATGCTAAATTCAAATTTCATCCGAGGCACCAAAATATAATAGATGTGAAATTCCAAAGTAAAGTGCCAAGAAGCAGAATTTTAATCAAATAACAAAGACCAGTTTCATGAGGCTAACACCTCACCCAAAGGAGTAAATGAAAGTGTCTCGGAGTGGAAACAGAGGGAGGATTCCACGAGGAGTTTTTTCTTGGTGAGAGCTGTGCTGTGATTCCCATTAAAGGATCAAGGGTAGGGAAGGGAGGGCTTCAGTAGGCCACCCATGAACAGTTCCCTACAGCTGTGGGTCAGAGCGGGTGGGGAGGGGACTGATGTCTGACTTGACTCTCGCCCTGGAAGTTTTAAAGATCAGGAGAGAGGGACTGGTGAGCATCTTTGGCAACGGTGAAGAGTGCTGTCTTTAGGACTGGTCTGCATTCAATTTATTGGAGCAAAGTGGGCACGAGTCTTTCTACTGACCTGCTGTGGGCCACACAAGAGAGAACCATCCTATAGCCACTTTAAGTCCTGCTCAGAGGACGCCTAGCATGTGAGTGGAGGATAAACTGGGACTCCTAGAGGGAAAGGGAGTTTGGAGCAGGCCTCAGGAGAGCCAGGTCTGAATGGGGAGTTAGGTCTGTCACCAAATGACACCTGCTCATGTTGCAAGCCAGCAAGGAGGCTGCCCAAGGATACATGGAAGCATCTGGATGACACCTTTGTCAGTCCCAGAAAACGTGATGACATCTTACAACCATCCCAGCCAAGTAACTGTTCCTTTCTTCTCCTCCCCTCCTTACTTCTCTGTTTCTAGAAGAGTAAAAGCCAGCAGGTATTAAGAAGGAGCAGAGATGAGCAAGGAAAGAAGAAGCTGACCACAGCCTCCTTCCTGAAGGCTGGACACCTGCTTGTGACCAGCTCTAGATGGCAGAGGAGGATAGAACTCTTATCTTTAAATAAAGATTGAGTGATAATTGCTCAGTCATGCCTGACTCTTTGCAACCCCATGGACTGTAGCCTGCCAGGTTAGTAATACATTGGTTTGGATAGTCTAATAGAAAGAATAATGCTTTATATTACCTATAAGGGAGAGAAAAAACTATATCCAGTGGTAAGGATAGAATTACCCTCATTGATCAAGTTTAAAGGGACAGTGTTCCATGTCCAGTTCTAACTGTTGTTTCTTGACCTGCATACAGATTTCTCAGGAGGCAGGTAAGGTCATCTGGTATTTCCATCTCTTTAAGAATTTTCCACAGTTTGTTGTGATCCACACAGTCCAAGGCTTTGGCATAGTCAATAAAGCAGAAGTAGATGTTTTTTCTGGAACTCTTGCTTTTATTATGATCCAGTGGATGTTGGCAATTTGATCTCTGGTTCCTCTGCCTTTTCTAAATCCAGCTTGAACAATGGAAGTTCTCAGTTCACATACTGTAGAAGTCTCGCTTGGAGAATTTTAAATGTTACTTTGCTAGCATGTGAGATGAGTGCAATTGTGTGGCAGGTTGAACATTCTTTGGTATTGCCTTTCTTTGGGATCGGGATGAAAACTGACCTTTTCCAGTCTTATCGCCATTGTTGAGTTTTCTAAATTTGCTGACATATAGAGTACAGCACTTTCACAGCATTATCTTTTAGGATTTGAAATAGCTCAACTGGAATTCTATTATCTCCACTAGCTTTGTTCATAGTGATGCTTCCTAAGCATGACTTCACATTCCAGGACGTCTGACTCTAGGTGAGTGATCACACCATCATGGTTCAGTTCAGTTCAGTTCAGTCGCTCAGTCGTGTCCTACTCTTTGCAACCCCATGAACTGCAGCACACCAGGCTTCCCTATCCATCACCAACTCCTGGAGTTTACCCAAACTCATGTCCATTAAGTCAGTGATGCCATCCAACCATCTCAACCTATGTCGTCCCCTTCTCCTCCTGCCCTCAAAATTTCCTAGCATCAGGGTCTTTTCAAATGAGTCAGCTCTTCACATCAGGTGGCTAAAGTATTGGAGTTTTAGCTTCAGCATTAGTCCTTCCAATGAACACCCAGGACTGATCTCCTTTAGGATGGACAGGCTGAATCTCCTTGCAGTCCAAGGGACTCTCAAGAGTCTTCTCCAACACCACAGTTCAAAAGCATCAATTCTTCGGCACTTAGCTTTCTTTACAGTCCAACTCTCACATCCATACATGCTGCTGCCAATCGTGTCTGACTCTGTGTGACTGCATAGNTACATCTCTTCAAATTACTTTTCATAAAGACAGTAATATAGCTGGTATTATTTGTATTTTACAGATAAGGAAACTGTGGTTTAGAAAAGTTAAATTATTCATCCGGGGTCACAAGGCTGGTATGTGCCATGGATCAAGATGGGATGAAATCCCATTCCCTCTTCTCTGTACTGATGTTTCAAGTATGTTCCTTCTAATATTAGTAGCAAGCTCAAGGGAAAAAAGGCTTATGATAGAAAATGTGGGAAATGTTATTTGTGTCTTCTAACTTAGCCTACCTACCTAATCTAACCTTCTAATCCTAGCATACCTCCCCACGACTTATCATTCCCCAGATATTTTGGCCAATGAAGGATTTTCTGTCCATGTTTTGTAAATTGTGATAACCTCAAATTACCCAGAGTTCTACAAACCTGCTGAAATCTTTAAGTTGATCAGACTACTCTGCTTTAGAACCCAAGCTTTATTTCTGGATACCCAGCCATAAACAAATGGCCAAAAGCCAAATGGAGTAGTTATTAACAGTGAGTCTTCAGTTATTCAGCATCACAGAGAAGTTAATTTCAAGTTTAATTGGGATGAATATCAAGTTTATCCCAATTAATCTTCCAAACTTGGCATAATTTAGTAATTCTGATAGAAATGGCATTTAATGGTATTTATAAGTGCTATTTAATAAGACTGCTTTCCTGAAGTATGCTGGGTATCATTTTCTTTTTATTTAATGATTGAGGCTTAGTGTATTGAACATGTTAGTATCCTGTATTATAATATGGTGATTTTGAAGTATGTGTGTTATCTGTTTCAACATGAAGTGCCTCAGTTTTGCTTTTGTGTTTTTTTCAGTTCTGCCTGTTTCTGTTTTATTTGCCTGACTCTTCCCGACTGCCCCGAAGCTGTCTGTCACTCCTCGCTTGCTGCTCTCTAGGTGTCTGTCCTGTCTCCATACCATCCTGCTTCTGACCTTTTGGATTTAGAATACAAGTTAACCAAGTTTATTGGAGCTGTGTGCATATACGATACAGACTTCCCTGGTGGTCTAGTCATTAAGACTCCATTTTTCCAATGCAGAGAGTGCTGGTTTGATCCCTGGTCAGGGAACTAATAAGATCCCAGGTGCCGGTTTGTGGGGTCAAAATTAAAATTATTTATTTATTTATTACTTTACAATATTGTATTGGTTTTGTCACACATCAACATGAATCCACCATGGGTGTAAACGTGTTCCCAATCCTGAACCCCCCTCCTACCTCCCCCCGACACACACACCATCCCTCCAGGTCATCCCAGTACACCAGCCCCAAGCATCCTGCACCCTGAATTGAACCTAGACTGGCGATTCATTTCTTTCTTTTTTTTTTTTCCTTCAAAATTTTATTGCCTCAGTATTTTTTTTTAATTTTTACTTTATTTTGCTTTACAATACTGTATTGGTTTTGCCATATATTGACATGAATCAGCTACGGATGTACATGAGTTCCCAATCCTGAACACCCCTCCCACCTCCCACCCCATATCATCTCTCTGGTCATCCCAGTGCACCAGCCCCAAGCATCCTGTATCCTGTATCGAACATAGACTGGCAATTTGTTTCTTACCTGATAGTGTACATCTTTCAATGCCATTCTCCCAAATCATCCCACCCTATCCCTCTCCCACAGAGTCCAAAAGACTGTTCTATACATCTGTGTCTCTTTTGCTGTCTTGCATACAGGGTAAATTTAATCAAAAAATAAAATAGTCTACTCTTCATATAAATGAACTGCTATTAATTTTGGAATTTGGCTTCTCTCCCCTACCCCTACCAAAAATGTATATGAATCTCAGTTTTAGTATAATTTAGGCCTCAATTTTGGTCATACAAAGCCTCTTAAACTTAGGTGATCTCACTTGTATGATTGTTTTTTCCTCTCACTCTGGGCACTGTCCCTGGAGCAAGTCATACCTGGCCAGCCAGACACTTTGCACCAGAAGCAAGATCCCCTCAGAACTCACCCTCCTCACCTCACTAGCTCAGTGAAGTATGATTTTTTTAATAACTGAGATTCCCAGATAAATATCTTCTGAATAATTGAAGAATCATGACAATGAGATTAATTCCTTTATTCAACACTTATTTAGGAGTCCTTCAGTTTGGTTCAGTTCAGTTGCTCAGTCGTGTCCCACTCTTTGCGACCCCATGGACTGCAGCATGCCAGGCCTCCCTGTCCATCACCAGCTCCCAGAGTTTACTCAAACTCACGTCCATTGAGTTGGTGATGTCATCCAAGCATCTCATCCTCTGTCGTCCCCTTCTCCTGCCTTTAATCTTTCCCAGCATCAGGGTCTTTTCAAATGAGTCAGCTCTTCGCATGAGGTGGCTAGAGTACTGGAGTTTCAGCTTTAGCATCAGTCCTTCCAATGAATACCCAGGGCTGATCTCCTTCAGAATGGACTGGTTGGATCTCCTTGCAGTCCAAGGGACTCTCAAGAGTCTTCTCCAACACCTCACTTCAAAAGCATCAGTTCTTCAGTGCTCAGCTTTCCTCACAGTCCAGCTCTCACATCCATACATGACTACTGGAAAAACCATATATTTGACTAGATGGACCTTAATTGGCAAAGTAATGTCCCTGCTTTTGAATATGCTATCTAGGTTGGTCATAACTTTTCTTCCTTCCTAGGAGTCCTTAGGAAACACCTTCTAGGTGCCTAAGTTTTTTCAGTGAGCAAAGCAAAAGATCCTTACTCTCATAAAGCTTATATTTTAACAGAGGAAATAGGTTAAAGAAAAAACAACTCTGTAAGTAAATTGTATGCTATGTTTGGAGATAATATGTTATGAAAAAAAAAAAAAAACAGCAAAAATCAAGCAAAGCCCAGTAAGAGGTCAAGTGAGCTAGTGGAGATATATAGATTATAGTATTAAATAGGTTGGTTAGAATGTGATTTACTGGGAAAGTGTGATTTTAGCAAAGAGGCAAGAGAGCTAACCAAGCATATGTTTAGGGTAAAAACATTCTAGCAATGGAAGAAGCCAGTGCAGAGGCCCTGGTGTGGGTGGATGCATGGCTTGCTCCAAGAAGAGTAAGGAGACTATTGTGGGTAGAGTGAAGTGAGTGAGGGAAAGGGTAGAGGAGGAAGTGAGAGAATCAGGGTAGACCGTGTAGGGACTTGGCAGCTGTTGTAAAGGGCTTGGCTTTTATTCTGGGTCAAGTAGGGAGCCACCAAAGGGCTTAGAGAAGAGGAGTGACATAACCTGTTTTGCATTTTCACAAGATCACTGTGATAGCGATGGTAAAAAGATGCTGTGGGGGATGGGCCAGTGGTAGAAGAAGGGGGATGTTAACCAGGAAGCTCAGATGTTAACCACATGTTAACCAGAACGTGAGAGATGACGGTGGTTTGGATCAGAGTGACAGGATTAGAAATCATGACAAAGGAGAACCAATAGGACTTGCTCATAAATCGAATGTGGGAATATATGGGAAAGGAGTCCATGATAAATCCAAGGTTTGGGCAATTGGAAGGATCATGGGGCCATCTGTTGTGATGGGGAAGGCTGTAGGTTGGGCAAGTCTGAAGGGAAAGAGGAGTGCAGTTTTGAACATTTTGAGTTTGGGAAGCCCCTAAGACATTCAGCTGGAGATGTTGAGTAGGGAATTGGATGTGTGACTCTGGAGTTTGGAAGAAAGGTCTGAGCTGGAGATGTGTAAATTTGGGAATCATTAATACATAGATGGTACTTAAAGCTGAGAAATTGAAGAACATCAAGAAAGTGACTGTTAAAGAGAAGAGGACCAACTATTAAGTCCTACTATCTTTCTACAAGGGTTCAGGGGAAAAGGTGTAACCAGCAAAAGAAACTGCAAGAATGACTAACCAGGTGGGAGAAAAACAAGAGAATATGGACTGTGTCTCAAAAGGCAAGTGGAGATGTTTCCAAAATGTTCATCATGCAGATCACATCAATTTGACAGAACACTGGGAAAAAGAAAGACCACAGTCTGGGTTTGCATTTGATGTTTTATATTTTACAAATGACAAGGCTAATAGGCCTACTTTTTCAGCCTGGTTAACAGTTGGGTGAGTTGCAGTCTGTGCTGGTTTGTGGAATGTTGTTGTTAGGAAGACAGCAGGACTAAAAACAAAAATAAAATATCTCACACACAAGGTGCAGGGCAAATGCTTAGCCTGTGGCTTAAACTAGAGTGAGATCATCCACCTAAAATGTAGGCAAACGGCAATGTCCAAGTAAGGAAAGATGAAAAATCAAGGCATAGAGGTGCAGAGGACAAGTGGTAGGATAACATGAGTACAATTAGGAAAACCTAGGGCGTTATTTTTCTATAACAGATGGAGAGAAGAGCAGGGAGTCAGTATCACCATGATAAATACTAAACAGCAAGGAAGCAAAGTATCACAGCTGAGGCATGTGGGCTGCTGCAAAACCCAGAAGTGATATTATCAATAAAGCCAGAGTTGGCAAGTGATTAACAAATAAACAACATATGGCTCATTGGTTGCCGTGTCCCTGGAAACATCTTGTCTCTGGAGATAGTTGCCCCTGTAAATGAGTTCCTGGTTGGTGCACATTTGCTTTTGGTACAAAAGACAGTTGTGAAATTGTAACTACCCAGTTACAAATGCTGCTAAGAAGACAGCTATAAAGTTCTGGTTTTGGACAAATGGACTCAATTCTCCTTATTTGTCCCACTAAGTGCAACTCTAAACCCTGGACATTATATGCAAAACAAACAGAAATAAGACTCTTTGTGGTGGAGATCAGGCAGACTGACATGGGCCCTTTTTGTCTGAAGACTGAGCTGAAGTGGTGAGTTCCTTGAGTTTTCTTTTTTGCCTCATGTATCCCAGACTGGGTGCTGGAGGAGACAGTATTCCAGAAATGTCACTTAATATAGACAAAAATAATTCCTCAAGAAAAGCCTGCTGTCTCCAGGACAAGGAAAGGGGGAGCCTAGTAAGGCAGAAAACTTTTAGATAATAACTTTTCACTTTAAACAAACACCACAGAAAAACCTGCATGATCAAATGTCCAGCCTACAGTTTCACTCTTGCCTGACTGTGATGAAGCAGTCCTTCCCACCTAGATTTTAAAGTAGTGATCATAAAAATGCTTTAGTAAGCAATTATGAACATACAGGGGAAAAGAGAATGTCTAAGCAAAGAAATAGAAAGCCTTAGCAAAGAAATAAATACAGGAGACCGAAGTGGAAATTTGAGAAGTGAAACATATACTAACTGAAATTAAAAACTCAATGAATGGCTCAATAACAGAGTGACATGGCAACCAATGAGCTCAAAGACAGAGGGAAAAATAGTGAATTTAGAGACAGAACAATAGAAATTACCCAATTTGAATAACAGAGAGAAAATAGACTGAAAAAAAGGAATAGAGACTCAGAGGTCTGTGAGAGTAGAACAGAAGATCTAACATTTATGACCCTTAGACTGGAAGGAGAGAAACAAAAATGGTGCTGAAAAATTGCTAAAAGAAATAAAGGCTGAATGTTTACCAAATTTGGCAAAAGAAATAACCCTACTAGTTTCAGAAGCTGAGTGAACCTCAACCAGAGTAAACCCAAAGAAATCCATACCAAGTTAATCAAAATTCTGAAAATTAAAGACAAAGGGGGAAAAAAAAGCATCAATACAGAAAGGATACCTTACAGGGCAAAAACAATTAGAATGACAATAGATTTCTCATGGATCCCAGAATGAAGTGGAATAATGTTTTTCAGGTGCTGAAAGGAAAGAACTGTCAACCCGGATTGCTATACCCCGTGAAAATAACCTTCAGGAATGAAGGGGAAATCAAGACGATCTCTGAAAAGAAGTAGGAGGATTGTCATCGTAGACCTGTTTTGAAAAAGTGGCTAAAGGAAGCTGAGAAAGAAAGGAATCTTGGAATATCAGGAAGGAAGAAGGAAAAAATGGAAAGAGTAAAAATATGAGGCCCAGGAGAAAAGTGTTTGAGCTAAAGCTGCGTGACTGGAAAACAGAAATGCATGAGATTAGTGGATACTAGGAAGATAACTCTCAATGCNTGCACATTTGCTTTTGGTACAAAAGACAGTTGTGAAATTGTAACTACCCAGTTACAAATGCTGCTAAGAAGACAGCTATAAAGTTCTGGTTTTGGACAAATGGACTCAATTCTCCTTATTTGTCCCACTAAGTGCAACTCTAAACCCTGGACATTATATGCAAAACAAACAGAAATAAGACTCTTTGTGGTGGAGATCAGGCAGACTGACATGGGCCCTTTTTGTCTGAAGACTGAGCTGAAGTGGTGAGTTCCTTGAGTTTTCTTTTTTGCCTCATGTATCCCAGACTGGGTGCTGGAGGAGACAGTATTCCAGAAATGTCACTTAATATAGACAAAAATAATTCCTCAAGAAAAGCCTGCTGTCTCCAGGACAAGGAAAGGGGGAGCCTAGTAAGGCAGAAAACTTTTAGATAATAACTTTTCACTTTAAACAAACACCACAGAAAAACCTGCATGATCAAATGTCCAGCCTACAGTTTCACTCTTGCCTGACTGTGATGAAGCAGTCCTTCCCACCTAGATTTTAAAGTAGTGATCATAAAAATGCTTTAGTAAGCAATTATGAACATACAGGGGAAAAGAGAATGTCTAAGCAAAGAAATAGAAAGCCTTAGCAAAGAAATAAATACAGGAGACCGAAGTGGAAATTTGAGAAGTGAAACATATACTAACTGAAATTAAAAACTCAATGAATGGCTCAATAACAGAGTGACATGGCAACCAATGAGCTCAAAGACAGAGGGAAAAATAGTGAATTTAGAGACAGAACAATAGAAATTACCCAATTTGAATAACAGAGAGAAAATAGACTGAAAAAAAGGAATAGAGACTCAGAGGTCTGTGAGAGTAGAACAGAAGATCTAACATTTATGACCCTTAGACTGGAAGGAGAGAAAGAAAAATGGTGCTGAAAAATTGCTAAAAGAAATAAAGGCTGAATGTTTACCAAATTTGGCAAAAGAAATAACCCTACTAGTTTCAGAAGCTGAGTGAACCTCAACCAGAGTAAACCCAAAGAAATCCATACCAAGTTAATCAAAATTCTGAAAATTAAAGACAAAGGGGGAAAAAAAAGCATCAATACAGAAAGGATACCTTACAGGGCAAAAACAATTAGAATGACAATAGATTTCTCATGGATCCCAGAATGAAGTGGAATAATGTTTTTCAGGTGCTGAAAGGAAAGAACTGTCAACCCGGATTGCTATACCCCGTGAAAATAACCTTCAGGAATGAAGGGGAAATCAAGACGATCTCTGAAAAGAAGTAGGAGGATTGTCATCGTAGACCTGTTTTGAAAAAGTGGCTAAAGGAAGCTGAGAAAGAAAGGAATCTTGGAATATCAGGAAGGAAGAAGGAAAAAATGGAAAGAATAAAAATATGAGGCCCAGGAGAAAAGTGTTTGAGCTAAAGCTGCATGACTGGAAAACAGAAATGCATGAGATTAGTGGATACTAGGAAGATAACTCTCAATGCAAGTGCCCTCCTGTTTCCACTGTTGTTGTTGTTGTTGTTGTTGTTTTTAAGAACATGTGGAAGATAGGAATCTCATCTTTTAAAGAAGCCATCCAAAGATGCTCTTGTGCTACCACTTAGGGTATATGCTGCTAAGTCACTTTAGTCGTGTCTGACTCTGTGCGACCCCGTGGACTGTAGCCTACCAGGCTCCTCCGTCCACGGGATTTTCCAGGCAAGAGTACTGGAATGGGTTGACATTGCCTTCACCTACTTAGGGTATATGAGTGATGTTAAAGGGTGAATGTGTACAGCCTCTTCCGTTCCTTATCTTATGTCTAGCGATCTTCCCTCTTTAGCAGTCCAGCCTCTCCACATGCAAGCTCACATGCTGAGACCACCCTTGCCTTGGCTTCCTTTGTTTCTTCTTCCAGACTGTCAGGAATGTCACACCTTCACTAGCCACCACACACTTACAGAGTCCCAAAAGTGGTTTTAAAAATGCCCTTTGGTCAAGGGGCCTCCCTTCTATTCAACCTTCATTCTCACTCAGCCACTTCAGGTGATAATCATTAATTACCTGGGATTTTTGGAATCCTAGAGTCTGAATTTTTCTGCAGAAAGATGCCTTCTGTCTGGGGCTGGGGCTCCACTTGTCCCACGTTAGAGACAGTAGACAGAAGAAGACAAGGTGGGCAATCATAGATACTCTCAGCGGGTGAGTGACAACTCCATCTACCTCCTGGCTTCAGGCTTCCATTGTCCCCACCTTGTATTTGCACCATATCACTGTCTAACACAAGATTGTAGGTGGGAGTCTTATGATGTAAATTGGGCAGTGGACATCTTTGCCTGTGTGTAGATCCACTGTCTTAGTTGATGTGCAGACAGAGAAACAGCAAGTGGACCAGTGATGAAACCTTGGCTCTGCACCTCGGAAGCCTCTGAGTAACCATGGGCTATACAGGGAGGTAACAGCGTGCCTGTGGAGCCGTGGAGGGCAGTGCACTGAGTGTTGGTGTTGCCTTCTAGTTACTAAAGAAAGAAAGGCATTAACTTGTGTGTTTTTTTTTTTAATTGAGATCTCCCAGAGGAGAGCCTGGTATGAGTGTGTGGATGGCAAGGTAAACTGTATTCTAACTGGATGACCCCATCTGTAGGAGAAATCCCAGGGAAGAAGGAGGCCTCATATCCCAGAACTGCTCTTTGCCCCATGTCTTCCTCAGTGGTGCACATCCTCTGCCATACCATCCATTCACCATAAAAACCACTTAATCCTTATCTAGACTCACACGACAAGAAGGAAATAAATTTTGCAAGAATCCTTTGTAAAAATCTTTGTGCTATGCGTATGAAACCATTGATCTTAGGAGCAATGTACTATGTGTGACCCTAACGCTTGGCGCTCATTCATGCAAAGGGAACAGAAAACATCAGGACCCAGACACCAAATGCATAGCCAGAGGACTATATAACATATTTTCATACATGGTGTGAAGTACTCATCAGGCTCTGAGAACATGAACACAGGTCTGAGTCTGAGAAGTCAGACCACATTCCCCAGAGTAGGTGGTGTGAAAACAGTAAACATGAGCAGGAATAGACGAGAAAACAAAAGAGAATCACATATATTCAACATATTTGAGTATCATCTCATGCAGGTGATACATTCTCTGCTCCTGAGACCAGGTATACATAAATTGTGACTTGACTGGACTCAGTAAGGTATGGATTAAGAGAAAGTGACCCATTAATTTTTAGGACTAGATGCTATAGGCAGATTGACTTGCAGGATCTTAGTTTCCTAACCAGGGACTGAACCTGCACCCTTGGCAGTGAAAGCACAGAATCCGACTCATTGGACCGCCAGAGAATTCCCTAAGCAGATATTTTGAAGGAATTTGTTTATAAATAATTAATGTCTACTTCTCCAGTTTTAACTTCCCTGGTGGCTCAGACGGTAAAGCGTCTGCCTACAATGCAGGAGGCCTGGATTCAATCCCTGGGTCGGGAAGATCTCCTGGAGAAGGAAATGGCAACCCACTCCAGTATTCTTGCCTGGAAAATCCCATGGACGGAGGATCCTGGCAAGCTACAGTCCATAGGGTCACAAAGAATTGGACATGACTGAGCGACTTCACTTTCACTTTTCTCCAGTTTTCATGAATGAAACTCTAGTAATAAAGATATTATCCAGTTTGTCCTTTTCAAAAAATCTTTGATGATATATGTTACAAAATTTTAAGTGTATACATTCACATTTCCTTTTGGGGGATGTGTTTTGATCATGCTAAGAAGGAAACTCTGTACATAATGTAAAATACTACTCAACAGTAGTAACTACCATTACATGATTCAAGTCTTTCTAATTCTCCATTAACATCACTTTCTTTCCTTACATACTTACTCCACAAAGTAGACGCCAAGTAAAACTTTACTTGATGGTTGAATAAACATGGAACCTGCAGAAATATCACCCCCAAGTCCTACAGGCCTACATAGGTTGTTGAATTCCCTACTTTTATTTTGTTTGGTTTTTCACTGGGAACTCAAAAAGCAGACGTGATCTCATTTGTCCAATAAAAGGACAAGAGTGAGTGCAGATCCTGTGAAATGCAGCAGGAAATCTTCATTTTGGCTGCCTATGGAGAGGACCTTAATTTATGAGCTTTGCTGAACTTGGGCTTCCCTGGTAGCTCAACGGTAAAGAATCTGCTGCAATGCAGGAGATGTAGAAGGCGGAGGTTTAATCCCTCAATTGGGGAGATCCCCTGGAGGAGGGCATGGCAACCCATTCCAGTATTCTTGCCTGGAGAATCCCATGGACAGAGAAGCCTGGCAGGCTACAGTCCATGAGATTGCAGAGAGTTGGACATGACTGAAGTGACTGGACTTAGGGATACATTGACCTGCCCTTTGTGTGGGGACTCTTTTGGAGAATTATGCTGGACATAGCATCTAAGGTACTTCCTTCTTGGTCATGAAGGCTGACAAAAGACTTATTAGCTGTCTAGAGTGTTTTTAGTTTTATGGAAGAAATAAATTGGCACCAGGCAGAGTTGGAGCCAGCACTGGATGGTGGCCTGTGAATTGAATTTGTGCTGGATTGGGGAGTTTCTGTGTGACCATGTGTTAGTTTCCTCCAGCTGCTGTAGCAAATTACCACAGACTGGGTGGCTTAAAACAGTAGGCATTTATCTTCTCACAGTTCTGAAGGTTAGTAGTCCAAAATCAGGTGTCAGCATGGCCATGCCCCTTCTAAAGCAGCAGTCCCAAACCTTTTAGGCAGCAGAGACTGGTTTTGTGGAAGACAGTTTTTCCACAAACGGGGTTGGCAAGGATGGTTTCGGGATGATTCAAGAGGACTTATTGTGCACTTTATTTCTAATCTAATGCTGCTGCTGATCTTACGGGAGGGGAGGTACCAGTGCATAGCCTGGAGTTGGGGAACCCCTGTAAAATTTCCAGGGGAGGTTCGTTCCTTGCTTCTTTCTGACGGTTGCCAGCAGTCTTTCGCTTCCCTCAGAAAATGGCCTTCTTTCCTCTGTGTCTGTCTCTGCGTGTCTTCTCCTCTTATAAGGAGAGCGATCATATTGGGTTTAGGGCCCACCCCAGTTCAGTACCACCTCATCCTAACTGATTATATCTCCAAAGATACTATTTCCAAAAAAAGTCACATTCTGAGTTCTGGTGGACGTGAATTTTTTGAGAGACACTATTCAACCTGGTATAGATAGTAATAGAAAAATTCGGAAAGGAATTTACCTGTTTTTGAAGACCTCTGTTTAACATTCTGCGAAGCTAACTTCTATCTCACTCGTCTAAGAGGAGGGAACCGAGATGATCTTTTCACGCCCAGTGCCTTGCCATCTCTCAGAAACAGAGGATCCAGATCAAAGGATCAGCATGGCGCTGGGGAGGCTGGTCGTGAGATGAAAATGTTCAGCCCATGTTGAGTATTCAGTGCTGGATGCTGAAGTTCTATGTGTGTGAGTCTGGGTCTAGCCACAGCCAATGACTTCCTCATATCTTCTCTTGATTTGAGGAGCATCAGATGTGGGCATGTCCAGCAGAGCTGACCAGAGAATCCAGAGATAGTCCATATTCCATGAACAGATATCCCTACTGTTCATGGACCAGGTTCCCGTCTCTTTGCTCTGGCTGCCACTCTTAGGAGGTAGAAGTGGAAGAGCCAGCTGAACAGGCTGTGGGTACTTGTAGGGAATCTGCACATTGTTAACGAACTTTCCCTGTTTCTCCAGATCTTGGGTTCAGGTTGTGAGCCTAAGGGGAGGACATAAAGTAGCTGTCAGTTCTGAACGCTGGTATAGCCAGCCTCGTGGAAGGTATTTTCCTGGACTGGGATCTGAAGGCTGTTTTATTTTTCAGTGCTCCATGTGAATTAGAATTCTTATCCCTTTGCACTGGGCTTATCATTTTAATGAAACAAGTTATTTTACAAATTTATTATATCCTAGAATACTTTTTAGTTCAGTTGAAGAATTGAATTCTCACTTTTGTTTTATTACATGTTTATCAAAAGCAGATTTGTTGAGGTAGAAGTTCATAAAATACACATATCTAAATTATACAAGTTGTACATTGTGGCTTATGTATACGCTTATCAAACCAACATCACCTTCAATATAAACCCATCACCCTAAATCCTCCCATGCCCCTTTACCCCTCACCCCAAGCAACAGCTAATTTGCTTTTGTCACTACAGATTAGTTTGCATTTTCTAGAGATTTATTTAAGTGAAATTATTCAATCAGTAGTCTTTTGTGGATGGCTTTTTTCACTCAGCATAATTGTTTTGAGATTTACCAGTGTTGCAGCATGTATCAATAACTCATATCTTTTCATTTTTGAGTAGTACGCCATTGCATGGATATACAGAATTGATTTCTCCAAACATCTATTGATGGACATTTGGATTATTTCCAGTTTGGGAACTGATACAAGTTAAACTACTATGAACATTCATGTAAAAAATACAACAGAGAGGTGTAAAAATAAAATATGTTCATCAAAGGACCCATACTATTCTTATTTTCCCAGAGAAGCTACTCTAGCAAAGGTTCCCTATGAGCTTGTTACTGCTAAAACCAGGTAACATTATTAGGTCCTTATGTTAATATTACTTCTGTAGCATAAAACTGCCTGACCGTTCCTTCCTGCCGACTCCTCCACCCACAGCTTCCATCCCTCTCTTTCTTCTAACTCTTCCCTAGCCAATGTTAACTCATTCTCTGTCTTCATTATAGTTCCTACTTGTGCATGTCCCTCTTTATTTTTTTTTAAATTTCCTTCTTTAGTGTTTCAAACTTCTTTTCACTGATCATTGTATTCCTTTTCTCTTTTTCTCAGTTTGTACTTGAAATTCATTGATAGCTGACTTTGAAACAAAATTTAAAAAATTCATGTCTATAGACATTTATTTCCAAGGTGGTGAAAACAAATTTTTTAAAGACATTTAGTTTTAGTTGCACTGGGTCTTCCTCGCTGGGTGTGGGCCTTCTGTAGGTGGAATCAGTGGGGGCTCTTCTCCAGCTGCGGTGCACTGGCTTCTCATTGCAGCGGCTTCTCTTGTGGAGCACTGGCACCAGGCGCAGGGGCTTCAGTAGTTGCAGCTCACGGGCCCTAGGGTGAGGCTCAGTAGCTGTGCTGCACCAGCTTAGCTGTCCCATGGCATGTGGGTTCTTCCTGGACTAGGGATGAAACCCATGTCCCTTGCACTGGCAGGTAAATTCTTTACCACTGAGCCTCCAGGGAAGCCTCTAAGGTGTTAAAATTTTTCTGAAAACAAACAAACAAACAAACAAACAAACAAACACACACACAAAAAAACAAGTTGGCAACCTTATCTTTGTTTTCTAAGAAAGCAAAAAAAAAGTGTTCCATGGAGTTCCATTTTCAGCTTGTTTATCTCATTAGACACTTTTCCGTCTCTGAACAATCTCGTCTTCCTCACGGATTTGGCTGACATGTGCCCGCTGATGACTCCCAAGTCTGAATCTCCAGCCCAGCTCTGCTGATCTTCAGACTTCCTGGTAGTTCTGTTGTCTCTCGTTAAGATGTCTGTTGTTGAAAATTCATAGCCAATTTTTATTTGTTTGTTCATGTGTTTGTTTTTAACCCTCAGTGTCCTTGTGAATATATGTTTAGTTTATATATGGATTTAGTTTATATAAGGATTTGGGAAAAACCACTCATGTTCCTGTTTTTATCCAGCTGCTTTATCATGTTAACCTCTGTCTTTCAGCCAAGGCTTTTTGAGCACAATTTGTTGTTTGATGGAATTGCTTGATAGGAACATCTTTTCACCTTGTCTGCCTCTTTTTTGGCCAAAAAGAGATTTGGGCATAGCTGTTATGCAGTGTTTTTTTTACCACATTTTCTTCTATCCTGTGAATTTTACCTTTCAAGATAATTTTGAAACCATTCACAAAGAAAGCTACAAGCAATTACTGCATTCTCTTGTTTGGTTTTGTTTTTGATTGTCCTGCTTTTAGCCAAATCTGCTGTCATGAGCTGCAACAATTCTGGCAACTTTCCTTCAAAATGTGCCTAATTGGCTTTTGGATGTTATTACGAGAGTCATAGTTTTGTATAGTTATAGCTCAGGATTTTTCCCACCTAAGATATAAAAAGGTTTGAGCTCGTTTGTATCTCCACAAAGATAAACCCTTTCTCTGAAACAAATATATAAATATATCGTATGCTTTTTGGGTCTACTTTCGTGTGTAGCACAAAATAACTGTGGTCCGGCTCTGCCGGCATCTTCACTGTTGAGTTCATTATGGAAAGTTATGGGGTGACGTGAGGTGCCACGGTCTTCAGTGATTCCTATTTTTTTTTAATGCATGTGTTTTTTAATGGACTAGGACAAAATGTTTACACTGTGTGTACATAAATAGGTCCAGTTCTCTACTGGGTAAAACTTTGGGAGCTATTCAAGTCAGGGAGCTCAAGGTCATTGGAGGAATGAAATGCACCAGCAGGCAGTCATTCCTATCAAAATATGTGTCGGCATTTTAAAATGTAAAGAAAAATATCATTTTAAAAACTCTTGATTGGAGTTATCTTATTGGGACACTCACTAAACAGAAAATGGAGCTATTGTAGTCTCGTGTTTATAAGCAAAATATTTGACTTACCACATTTTTGAGCAATTCTGGTAGGAAGCTATATTGATTTGAGAGAGCCAGTAAGGTTTTTTTTTTTGCAGCCAGAAGGGAAAAAAAATAAAAAGCTTCTATGGATTCATCAAGAAATCACACTTCCTGGCGTGAACACTCAGGCGGAAGAATGCCAGCTGTATGAGCTGGTGACGTTAGCATAATCAGGTCCTGCCAGAGAAGCTGCTCACTGTTCCTGCACCGTGGTGCTGATGCTGGGGAATTCCCATCTAAATCTAAAGTACCAAATGTGCAGTATTTTTGCCACACATAGAAATATTTATGGCCTACTGGTTTTCAAGAAAAAACTTGACATTGGCCAGGACAAAAAGCCAGAAATCTACTACATATTCATGTGATAAGTCCTTTAAAAAATTTCAAAAATGCACAACCTTTCTTCTCAGAAATCTTTCAGTAAAATTGATGCTCAGGGTAGAAGCATCCTCTTTGTCCTGCAGCTCTCTGTTCGTCCTCACATAGCATTGAAGGCCACCTGGGATGATGAGCGCTGTGCAGAGAAGCACAAACACAGCATTGAGAGACACAGGCTTGGGGTCACTATTTCCCAATATAGACGAATCTTTGTGTAAAATTTTATTGAAGTATAGTTGATTTACAAGTTGTGTTAATTTCTGCTGTACAGCACAGTGGTTCAGTTATACATATATATTCTTTTCCATTATGGTTTATTACAAGATAATGAATATCCTTTCCTGTGTTATACAGCTGAAACTTGTTTATTCGTGCTATATATAATAGTTTGTGTCTGCTAATCGCAACTTCTCAATTCATCCCAACCCCACTCCCACCCCCTCGGCAACCCTGAATCACAACATTTTCCTGATAAAATGCAAGATACCCAGTTAAATTTGAATTTCACATAACAGACAACACATTTTTAAATATTTTGATCATTGCAATAAGACATACTAAAAATGTATTCATTGTTTATTTGAAATTCAAATGTAACTGAGTGTGCTGTATTTTTGTTTGCAGAATCTGGTAACTCTAGGCTTACCAAACTCCACACAAAGAATGTTGTTCAAGGGTGGGAAATTCACTTTAACAAGGTGTTCATGACTGACCGCAGACAGTTTTACTCCCTTCTAAAGAAAGTGGCACTAATTAAATGTAAGCTTAGTTTTTGTTGGTGTTGTTCTTGCCGGGGTATGTGTGCCCAGCTACTTTTGTTTCTTGAGCAGGTATGCAAATCTGGGCCATTGCTGAATTGCTTGAGGGAGCAGAGGTGAAGCTGAAGGCTGCTGCTGGCTTGTCCTCCTCCTCTGCCCTCCTCGAAGCTATGCTAAGCCTTTCTGCTAAGCACACAGTTGAATCAACAGTCAGAGAAAGCATGTAGTGTTATCAGTTATGAGCAGCCTGGAGCAGTCACACATCTCTGCATGGCCCTGATTGAAAATCTGGTGAAGAGTACAGTCAATGGACCAGGTTCCAGGTCTCAGCTACCCCCACAGCTGAGATGTGTGGAGTTCCTGAATAGTTCCAAGCTCAGTCTCCCCATCAGCAGGGTAATAATACCTACCTCATAAGGCTAATGGGAGGGTTACGTGAGTTAATATATATAAAGCAAGTAAACTGATCGAATATACTTGTACATACCCTTCGTGGATCAGAGCCTTGTTGTGGCAAAGGGGCTTGCATAATTCAGTGAAGCTATGAGCCATGCCATGCAGGGCCACCCAAGACGGATAGGTCACAGTAAAGAGTTCTGACAAAATGTGATCCACTGGACAAGGAAATGGCAACCCATTCCAGTATTCTTGCTTGGAGAACCCCATGAACATTATGAAAAAGCAAAAAAGATTTGACCCCCAGGTCACATGCTACTAGGGAAGAGTGGAGGGCAACTACTGACAGCCCCAGAAAGAATGAAGGATGAAGTGACTAGGCTAAAGCAGAAATGATGCTCAGCTGTGGATATATACGGTGGTGAGAGTAAAAATCTGGTGCTGTAAAGAACAATATTGCAAAGGAACCTGGAATGTTAGGTCCATGCATCAAGGTAAATTGTAGCTGGTCAAGCAAGGGATGGCAGACTGAACATTGACACTGTAGGAATCAATGAACTAAAATGGATGGGAACGGGTGAATTTAATGCAGATGACCATTATATCTACTGTGTGGGCATGAAAGGGAGAAAAGTGGAGTAGCCCTCATAGTCAACAAGAATCTGAAATGCAGTACTTATGTTCAATCTCAAAAATAACAGAATGATCTCGGTTCATTTCCAAGGTAAAACATTCAACATCATAGTAATCTAAGTCTGGGCCCTAACCACAGATGCTGAAGAAGTTGAAGCTGATTAGTTTTATGAAGACCTACAACACTTTCTAGAACTAAAACCAAAAAAGATGCCCTTTTCATCATAGGGGATTGGAATGCAAAAGCAGAAAGTCAAGAGATATCCAGAATAACAGGCAAGTTTGACCTTGGAGTACCCAATGAAACAGGGCAAAGGCCAGCAGAGTTTTGTCAAGAGAACACACACAGCAAACACTCTCTTTCAACAATACAGGAGACAGCTCTACACATAGACATCACCAGATGGTCAATACTGAAATCAGATTATTATATTCTTTGCAGCCAGAGATGAAGCAGCTCTGTGTGGATGCTGTATGCTCAGGTGTGTCCAACTCTTTGTGACCCCATGGACTGTAGCCTGCAGTCTCCTTTGTCCAAGATATTCTCCCAGCAAGAATACTGCAGTAGGGTGCCTTTTCCTCCTCCAGGGGTATCTTCCCAACGTGGGGATCAAACCTGTGTCTTTTTAGTCTGCTGCTTTGGCAGGCGGATTCTATACCACTCGCATGACCTGGGAAGCCCACAGTCAGCAAAAACCAGACCTGGAGCTAACTGTGGCTCAAACCATCAGCTCCTCATTGCAAAATTCAGGCTTAAATTGAAGGAAGTAGGGAAAACCACTAGGCCACTCAGGCATGACCTAAATCAAACCCTTATGGTTATACAGTGGAAATGATGGATACAAGGGATTAGATCTGGTAGACAGAGGGCCTGAAGAACTATGGATGGAGATTTGTAACATTGTATGGGAGGCAGTGACCAAAACCATTAAAAAAAAAAAGAAATGCAAGAAAGCAAAGTGATTGTCTGAGGAGACTTTACAAATAACTGAGAAAAGAAGAGAAGTGAAAGGCAAGGGAGAAAGGGAAGGCTATACCCAGCTGAATGCAGAGTTCCAGAGAATAGCAAAGAGAGATAAGAAGGTCTTCTTAAATGAACAGTGCAAAGTAGAGGAAAACAATAGAATGGGAAAGACTAGAGAACTCTTCAAGAAAATTAGAGATATCAAGGGAACATTCCATGCAAGGATGGACACGGTAAAGGACGGAAATGGTAAGGACATAACAGAAGCAAGAGATTAAGAAGTGACAGGAATACACAGAACTATACAAAAATGGTCTTAATCAGATAACCACGACGGTGTGATCACTCACCTAGAACAAGACACCCTGGAGTGGGAAGTCAAGTGGGCCTTAGAAAGAATTATTATGAACAAAGCTAGTGGAGATGACAAAATTCCAGCTGAGCTATTTCAAATCCTAAAAGATGATGCTGTTAAAGTGCTGCACTCAATATGTCAGCAAATTTGGAAAACTCAGCGGTGGCCACAGGACTGAAAAAGGTCAGTTTTCATTTCAATCTCAAAGACGGGCAATGCCAAAGAATGTTCGAACTGTACAGTGTACTCATTTCACATGCCTATAAGGTTATGCTCAAAATCCTTCAAGCTAGGCTTCAGCAGGATGGTGAACCAAAATTCAGAGGTAAAAGCTGAGCTTTGAAGAGGTGGAGGAACCAGAGATCAAATTGCTAACATTCGTTGGATCATGGAGAAAACAAGGGGGTACCAGAAAAAATCTATTAATACTTATGCTTTATTAACTACACTAAAGCCTTTAACTGTGTGGATCACAACAAACTGTGGTAAATCCTTACTGAGATGGGAGTACCAGACCACCTTACCTGTCTCTTGAAAAACTTGTATGCAGGTCAAGAAGCAGCATTTAGAACTGGACATGGAACAACTGACTGGTTCCAAACTGGGAAAGGAGTATGTCAAGGTTATATGTTGTCACCCTACTTATTTAACTTCTATGCAGACTATGTCATGCAAAGTGCTGATCTGGATGAATCATAAGCTGGAATCAAGATAGTCAGGAGAAATATCAACAACCTCAGGTATGTAGATGATAACACTCTAATGGCAGAAAGCAAAGAGGAACTAAAGAGCCTCGTGATGAATGTGAGAGAGGAGAGTGAAAAAGCTGGCTTAAAACACAACATTAAATAAAAAACTAAAATCATAGCATCTGGTCCCAAATGGAAAAAAGTGGAAGCAATGACAATTTTATTTTCTTGGGCTCCAAAATCACTGTGGCTGGGACTGCAGCTATGAAATTAAAAGCCACTTGTTGCTTGGAAGGAAAGCTATGACAAACCTAGACACCTATTAAAAAACAGACTCTACTTTGCTGAGAGAAGTTCGTATAGTCAATGTTATGGTTTCTCCAATAGTCATGTACTGTGGATGTGAGCTTTGGTCCACAGAGAATGCTGAGCACCAAACAGTTGATGCTTTCCAATTGTGGTGCTAGAGAAGACTCTTGAGAGTCCTTTGGAATGCAAGGAGATCAAACCAGTCAACCCTAAAGGAGATCAACCCTGAATATTAATTGGAAGGACAGTTGCGGAAGCTGAAACTCCAGTACTTTGGCCACCTGACGCGAAGAGCCAACTCATTAGAAGAGACCTTGATGCTGGGAAAGATTGAAGGCAAAAGAAGAAGCAGGCAGCAGAGATGAGATGATTAGATATCATCTCCAACTCAATGGAAATGATTTTGAGCAAACTTGCTGAGATAGTGGAGAACAGAGGATTCTGGTGTGCTACAGTCCATGAGGTCGCAAAGAATTGGACATGACTTAATGACTAAACAACAGCAATATTGATTGGACCATAATAAGAACACTAAATGCCAATTTTATTTAAGTGTTGTGAGAGGGCGTCAGAGGGCAGACACACTGAAACCATAATCACAGAAAACTAGCCAATCTGATCANGGTCATAGGGTCAATAATGGTGGAGTCAGTATAACTCTAGAACCTGAGCTTTTTCCAGGAAATGATGTCACACACCTTTATTACAGTAATTTTGGGCCTGGGTGCATACCTTCGTTTCTCTTCACCTTCTCTCTCTGCTTTATGTAATCAGCTTGTTCGTTTATTAAAAGGACATTTAGGGACTTCCCTGGTGGTGCAGTAAGTCCACCCTGCAATGCAGGGGACATGAGTTCCATCCCTGATCGGGGAGCTAAGATCCCACATGCCGTGGAGCAGCTAGGCGTACGCACTGCAACTCCTGAGCCCGTGGGCCACAGCTCGAGAGCCTCCATACTGCAACTCCTGAGCCCAGACACCACAACTGCACAGAAGTCCACTCACCGCACAGAAGATCCCACAGAACTCAGGGAGGACCCCAGGTGCTGAAGCTGAGACCTGGCCCAGCCCCCGGAAGACCTCCCCACGCTATGTTAAGCGAAATAAGCCAGAGAAAGACAAATACTGTATGACCTCACTGATATATGGAAGCCAAAAAAGCTGAACTCAAAGAAACAGAAAGTACAGTAGTGATTCCCGGGGGCTGGGGGTGGATGGGTCAAAGTGTTCAACTGCAGTTAGAAACTCAGTAAGTTCTGGGGATCTAACAGGCATCATGGTGATTATAGCTAAAGATACTGTATTACATACATAAAAACTAAGATTTTAAATATTCTTGCCACAAGAAAGACATAATAATTGGGTGAGGAGAGAGAGGCGCTAGGTGCCACTACTGCGGTAGCGCTTTTGTGACCTGAGATTGTATCAACTCAACATGTTGTACAGCTTCAGTTTCCACAGTGTTAAACACCAACTCTACCTAAACAGGGTTGGGGGAAGAAAGACCAGCCCAAGTAGGAAACTTTACAAACTCAAGAGGTTAGCCAATACCTAAGCCATGCATCGCAGCTGCCTGCTGGTGACAGGGATTTGAGACTCCATTAACTATAATCACTCTTGGGTGACTGGTTTGAAAGACTTCTTGTTGTTGTTCAGTTGTTTGTCTCCGATTTTTTGCAACCCCATGAACTGCAGCACGCCAGGCCTCCTTGTCCATCACCAACTCCCAGAGTTTACCCAAACTCATGTCCATTAAGTCGGTGATGCCACCCCAACCATCCCATCCTCTGTCATCCCCCTCTCCTGCCTTCAATCTTTCCCAGAATCAGGGTGTTTTCCAGTGAGTTGGTTTTTCGCATCTGGTGGCCAAAGTACTAGAGCTTCAGCATCAGTCCTTCCAATGCATATTCAGGGNACCCCAACCATCCCATCCTCTGTCATCTCCCTCTCCTGCCTTCAATCTTTCCCAGAATCAGGGTGTTTTCCAGTGAGTTGGTTTTTCGCATCTGGTGGCCAAAGTACTAGAGCTTCAGCATCAGTCCTTCCAATGCATATTCAGGGTTGACTTCTTTTAGGATTGACTGGTTTCACCTCCTTGCTGTCCAAGGGACTCTTAGGAATCTGCTCCAGCACCACAATCTGAAAGCATCACTCCTTCGGCACTCAGCCTTCTGTTTGGTCCAACTCTCGCATCCACACAGGACTACTGGAAACACCACAGCTTTGACTATACGAACCTTATAGTCACGGATTGCAGCTGCCAAAGTGATGTCTCTGCTTTTTAATACAATATCTAGGTTTGTCATAGCTTTCCTTCTGAGGAGCAAGCGTCTTTTAATTCATGGCTGCAGTCACCGTCTGCAGTGATTTTGGAGCCCAAGAAAATAAAACCTGTCACTATTCCTCCCTGTATTTGCCATGAAGTGATGAGGCCAGATGCCATGATCTTCGTTTTCTGAGTGTTGAGTTTGAAGTCGACTTTTTCACTCTCCTCTTTCACTTTCATCAAGAGGCTTTTAGTTCCTCTTCACTTTCAGCCATAAGGGTGGTGTCATCTGCATATCTGNATCTTCATTTTCTGAATGTTGAGCTTTAAGCCAACTTTTCCACTCTATACTTTCACTTTCATCAAGAGGCTTTTTAGTTCCTATTCACTTTCTGCCATAAGGGTGGTGTCATCTGCATATCTGAGGTTATTGATATTTCTCCAGGTAATCTTGATTCCAGCTTGTGCTTCATCCAGCCCAGCATTTCTCATGATGTACTCTGCATAGAAGTTAAATAAGCAGGGTGACAATATACAGCCTTGACACACTCCTTTTCCTATTTGGAATCAGTCTGTTGTTCCATGTCCAGTTCTAACTGTTGCTTCCTGACCTGCATATAGGTTTCTCAACAGGTAGCTCAGGTGCTCTGATATTCCCATCTCTTTCAGAATTTTCCACAGTTTATTGTGATCCTCATAGTCAATAAAGCAGAAATAGATTTTTTTGTAACTCTCTTGCTTTTTCGACTTTACCCTTTCTTAATTTTGTTCTCAATTTCTCTGGCAAGAATGTCTTTTTTAGTCATTAATCTGAAATATGTGGGCCCTCTCAACAATTCCATTCTGAGGAATCTGATTGTTTTAATTCTGTTTTTTTATATCTTTAATAATAATTTCTCTCACTTTTTTCCAGACCCTGTTCTGAAATTCTTACCATATTGCTTCCTCCTGAACACGTCTTTAATTTTCTTGTTTGACTCTCCTTTCCCATTATTTGGTTTTATTGTTCATTTTATTATTCTTCATTCTTTCAATGTCCTTAGATTTATCTTCTGAATATTTTATTTAATTTTTTCGTTTGTTACCTACATTTAATTTCCATAAGCTCTTGTTGGTTCACTGGATGTTCTGCTTTTTTTCAGTTTGTTTTGTTCTATAGTGTACTATTCTTCTTTTAAACATGTATACTCCTCTCATCTTCTCAACCACTATATTACTAAAGATGGGCTACTGCATATTTTAAAATTGATTTCTTCTCCCAGAATCCTATGGTGTCATTTGTGTTTTCTCTGAATTCTTCTTTCTTGTATGTTTTTGCATGGCTGTTACTTAGTTCCTTCTTTTCCTTTTAGGAATTCCCTTAAATGTCTAGAAATCACTGTTGTATGAACATATGTAGGAGTGAAGCACTCAGAAGCTCCTTGGGACATGAGTGAACGTGGGACTTTATTTTCATGTCATATGTACATACACACACACTTCAGATAAACGCTTCCTGCCCCATAAGTGTCTATCAATCAGCCCAGCACCAAGGGGGTGCCCTGCTGGGTGTTCCTGGATGGGCCCACCCCACCTTCTGTACCTCCAAGAGGCCTGGGGTGTTCCCCACCACAAGTGGGCAGAGGAAAGGGTCTTTTGCATTTCCCATCCCCTAATTGCTTCAGTAACTCACTCTAACCTTCTCTGAAATCATACTGAATCAGAGAATTTGTCTTCTGATGTTTTGTTCCCAGGGGGCATTGTGGGTCACGAGATTTTGCTGCAGGTTACTTTCCCTCCCTTTATTCTTGGGCAACCAGAGTGTTTATTTTGGCCAAATTTGCCAACTCCTAGAGTAAATCTCTTTCTCCAAGATGAGGAAAAGAACCAGCAATGAACATGTGAAAGGGTTCAGGGAATCTAATTACTTCTCCAAAAGATTTTTAACAACTGTCCATATATTTAGTCCTATGTATAACCTTACTTGCCTCTGCAAGGCATCTGATATCTCTATTCCTGTCACTTGAGTCTCCATTGCATAAAGCAGCCTGCTTCTGACTTGTTTCCTCTCCTTTCTCAGCTTAAATGTTACCTTCTTTCTGTCTGTTAAGTCAGTTACCACCCATCCATCTGTTTTGCAGCTTCCACACTTGTATCCGTGTCACCTCATCTACCATCTCTTCTGTCCTGAGTGAAGTCTTTTTATTCACAACCTTCAATATCTTACAGTGTCAGGAGGAAATGGAATGCATTTGTTGAATTGAAAGCTTTCAAATTCAGCTTGGAAAGGGTACACAAAAATTATATATTTATTTCCTATATTTACTCTCCCTTGTTACACAGATATAGGAAGACTACGAGTATTTTGAAACTAAGTTACCACTTGAGAGTCCCATGCTTCACAGCTAGATAATTATAGAAACATAAGGTAGAATATGTTCAATTCCAGTTCACTTATTCAATACAGAGGTTTGGAGCATCTAATGAGCCGACCTAATTGAGAAACTATTGCAATAAGGCATAAATGGACCCAGGAGAGTCATGTCTGAATTAAGACAGTAACTGTTGAGAAGAAGGGGAGCAAATGAATTTCAAAACATATATATGTTTTAAAGAGAAATATTTTACAAATTTTGCAATCATTCATCTGGTCTATGGCCATGAATCAGTTTGCTTTTTTGCTGCTGAGTTGCTAGTCAAGTGTGACTCTTTTGTGACCACATGGACTATAGCCTGCCAGGCTCCTTTGTCCATGGGATTTCCCAGACAAGAATACTGCAAAATAACAGTTGCCAAAATGGGTTGCCATTTCCTTTTCCAGGGGGATCTTCTTGACCAGAGATGGAACCTGCATCTACTGCACTGGCAGGTAGATTCTCTATCACAGAGCCACTTAAGGAAGACCATTAGTTTGCTTAGGCTGTGGTAACAAATGACCACAAACTTGGTGGCTTAATGAAAATGTATTGTCACAACATTCTGAAGGTCAGAGCTCAAAAGCAAGATATTCGTAAGGCTGGTTCCTCCCGAGAACTGTGCGGGAAGCCTCTCTCCCAGCTTACAGAAGGCTGTCTTCACATACATATGGCATTCCATTATTCATCTGTCACCACATTTCCTCATTTTTCAAGGACACAGCACAAATAAGAAAAAGCCCTACTGTAATAAACTCATTATAACTTGATTATATCTATTAAGACTTTATCACCAAGTAAATTTGCCACATGAGTGGCAGCTGCATGGCACAGGAGTGGCCAAGAGAAGATACCCCACGCTCAAGGTCAGGAGCAGTGGCGGAGAGGAGAAACCCCACATCCAAGGTAAGAGAAACCCAAGTAAGATAGTAGGTGCTGAGAGAGGGCATCAGGGGGCAGACAGACTGAAACCACAATCACAGAAAACTAGCCAATCTGATCACATGGACCACAGCCTTGTCTAACTCAATGAAACTTAGTCATGCCGTGTGGGGCCACCCAAGATGGGTGGGTCATGGTGGAGAGGTCTGACAGAATGTGGTCCACTAGAGAAGGGGATGGCAAACCACTTCAGTATTCTTGCCTTGAGAGCCCCATAAACAGTATGAAAAAGCAAAATGATAGGACACTGAAAGATTAATTCCCCAGGTTGGTAGGTGCCCAGTATGCTAATGGAGATCAGTGGAAAAATAACTCCAGAAAGAATGAAGGGATGGAGCCAAAGCAGAAACAACACCCAGTTTTGGGTGTGACTGGTGATGGAAGCAAGGTCCGATGCTGTAAAGAGCAATATTGCATAGGAACCTGGAATGTCAGGTCCATGAATCAAGGCAAATTGGAAGTGGTCAAACAGGAGATGGCAAGAGTGATCGTTGACATTACAGGAATCAGCTAACTAAAATGGACTGTAATGAGTAAATTTAACTCAGATGACCATTATATCTACTACTGTGGGCAAGAATCCCTTAGAAGAAATGGAGTAGCCATCATAATCAACAAAAAAGTCCAAAATGCAGTACTTGGATGCAATCTCAAAAGTGACAGAATGAGTTCTGTTCGTTTCCAAGGCAAACCATTCAATATCACAGAAATCCAAGTCTATGCCCCGATCGGTAATGCTGAGGAAGCTGAATGGTTCTATGAAGACCTATAAAACCTTTTAACTAACACCCAAAAAAGATGTCCTTTTAATTATAGGGGATTGGGATGCAAAAATAGGAAGTCAAGAAACACCTGGAGTAACAGGCAAATTTGACCTTGGAGTATAGAATGAAGCAGGGCAAAGGCTAACAGAGTTTTGCCAAGAAAATGACTGGTGATAGCAAACACCATCTTCCAACAACACAAGGGAAGATTCTACACATGGACATCACAAGATGGCCAACAACGAAATCAGGTTGATTATATTCTTTGCAGCCAAAGATGGAGAAGCTCTGTACATTGAGCAAAAACAAGACCAGCAACAGATTGTGGATCAGATCATGAACTCCTTATTGCCCAATTCAGCATTAAGTTGAAGTGGGGAAAACCACTAGACCAATCAGGTATGACCTAAATCAAATTCCTTATAATTAAACAGTGGAAGTGAGAAATAGATTCAAGGGACTAGATCTGATAGACAGAGTGCCTGAAGAGCTATGGACAGAGGTTTGTGACACTGTACAGAAGACAAGGATCAAGACCATCTCCAAGAAAAAGAAATGCAAAAAAGCAAAGTGGCTGTCTGAGGAGGCCTTACAAATAGCTGAGAAAAGAAGAGAAGCAAAAGGCAAAGAAGAAAAGGAAAGATAATACCCATTTGAATGCAGAGTTCTAAAGGATAGCAAGGAGAGATAAGAAGGCCTTCCTCAGTGATCAATGCAAAGAAATAGAAAAAAACAATAGAATAGGAAAAACTAGAAATCTATTCAAGAAAATTAGAGATACCAAGGGAACATTTCATGCAAAGATGGATTCAATAAAGGCCAGAAATACTATGGACCTAACAGAAGATATTAAGAAATGGTGGCAAGAATACACAAAAGAACTGTACAAAAAACATTTTCACCAACCAGCTAATCAAGATGGTGTGATCAGCCACCTAGAGCCAGACATCCTGGAATGTGAGGTCAAGCAGGCTTTAGAAAGCATCACTATGAACAAAGTTAGTGGAGGTGATGGAATTCCAGTTGAGCTATTTCAAATCTTGAAAGATGATACTGTGAAAGTGCTGCACTCAATATGCCAGCAAATTTGGAAAACTCAGCAGTGGCCACAGGACTGGAAAAGTTCAGTTTTCATTCCAATCCCAAAGAAAGTCAAGGCCAAAGAATGCTCAAACTACTGCACAGTTGCACTCATCTCATGTTCACAATTCTGAAGTCAAGTTTCAGCAATACATGAACCGTAAATTCCAGATGTTCAAGCTGGATCTAGAAAAGGCAGGGGAACCAGAGATCAAATTGCCAACATCTGATGGATCATTGAAAAAGCAAGAGAGTTCCAGAAAAACATCTATTTCTGCTTTATTGACTATGTCAGAGCCTTTGACTATGTGGATCACAATCAACTGTGGAAAATTCTGAAAGAGATGGGAATACCAGACCACCTGACCTGCCTCTTGAGAAACCTGTATGCAGATCAGAAAGCAACAGTTAGAACTGGACATGAAACAACAGGCTGGTTCCAAATAGAAAAAGGAGTACGTCAACGCTGTATATTGTCACCTTGCTTATTTAACTTATTGCAGAGTACATCATGAAAAATGCTTGGCTGGATGAAGCATAATCTGGAATCAAGATTGCCAGGAGAAATATTAATAACCTCAGATATGCAGATGACACCACCCTTATGACAGAAAGTGAAGAGGAATTAAAGAGCCTCTTGATGAAAGTGAAAGAGGAGAGTGAAAAGGTTTGTTTAAAGCTCAACATTCAGAAAACTAAGATCATGGCATCTGGTCCCATCATGGCAAATAGATGGGAAAACAGTGAAACCATTGGGTGACTTTATGTTGGGGGGCTCCAAAATCACTGCAGATAGTGACTGCAGCCATGGAATTAAAAGACACTTACTCCTTGGAAGGACAGTTATGACCAACCTAGACAGCATAGACAGCATATTCAAAAGCAGAGACATTACTTTGTCAACAAAGGTCTGTCTAGTTAAGGCTATGGTTTTTCCAATAGTCATGTATGGATGCTAAAGTGGGACTATAAAGAAAGCTGATCGCCAAAGTATTGATGCTTTTGAACTGTGGTGTTGGAGAAGACTGTTGAGAGTCCCTTGGACTGCAAGAAGATCCAACCAGTCCATCCTAAGGGAGATCAGTCCTGGGCGTTCTTTGCAAGGACTGATGTTGAAGCTGAAGCTCCAGTACTTTGGCCGCCTGATGCAAAGGGCTGACTCATTTGAAAAGATCCTGATATTGGGAAAGTTTGAGAGCAGGAGGATAAGGGGACATTTTGGGGCCCTAAATGGGAAACCTTAAAAAGAAAGGGGCTAGCTTTGTGTTCGGAAACTAAGATGGCACCTAGCGGAAGAGATGGGGGCGTGGTCCATGGGGGTTTTAGGAGGGACTTTCCATAGTTGCACCAATCATGTTAAAGGTCAAATCATGCACCTTCATTATAACAGGAGTCTATGGTGATCACTCACTGTTTACGTGCACAGAAATCAAGAGAGCCAATCAAAAACTTTGACAGACAACCTGCTTGTCTATATAAGCTGGGAGCTTGCAACAATAAAGCAGAACTGCTCAGACAGAACCCCTGTCGCGTCTGATTGTCTCTCGCTTGCTGAGGGGCTGGGTTGGCGGACAGCAGACTCATCTTTCCTCGGGACCCTTCAGCTTTGCTGAGGGAAGTTCCACTGCCTCTCTCTTTCTGCGGAGCGCCCCCCGCAGGACATCAGAGGATGAGATGGTTGGATGACATCACTCACTCAATGGATATGAATTTGTGTGTACTCTGGGAGTTGGTGGTGGACAGGGAGGCCTGGCATGCTGCAGGTCATGGGGTCGCAAAGAGTTGGACACAATGAGCAACTGAACTGAACTGAAATTCACGTTATGAGGTCCTGGCGGTTTGGTCTTCAACATGAGTTTTCATGGCTCACAATTCAGCTCACAACTGTTCCTTTTCCAATAAAGGTTGACTAAGTTAGTTTAAGGGCCTCCCTGGCTTCTTTAGTAGTAAAGAACCCACCTGCCAATGCAGGAGACATAAGAGATGTGGGTTTGTTCCTTGGGTCTGGAAGATTCCCTGGAGGAGGGTATGGCAACCCACTCCAATATTCTTGCCCCGAGAATCCCATGGAGAGAGGAGCCTGGAGAGCTACCATCCATGGGATTACAAAGAATCAGACCTGATTGAAGTGACTTAGCACACATGCATGCAAGTTAGTTTAAAAAGGAATAAAACATTTAAGTAAATTAGAGTGAGGACAATGCAAAGCCTACCACATTCAGGACCTATCGTCCTAAAGAAATGTAACAGATCATACCTATTAGATGGTCCAGAAAAGTGCAAATCATGTCCCCAAAAGACCCATGCATGTTTTGTGTTTTCCCCAGTCACTGCAGAAGGCACCATGTTTCTCATCTGTCTGTGTACCACAGATATGACTACCGATGGACTCACTAGTTTAAAACACAGGAGTTAATAGGACATCCTCAACATAAAGGAGTAAAACATTTTTCTAAAGTAGGGAAATTAAAATGCATTTACAGAAAAAAAAAGCTATAAGTTGGGACATTACAAAGTTTGATTATTAGTTTATTGAATTTTAGACCATAAATGTATCATGGAGATCATATAAGCCAGAGACTACCAAACTGGGAGGTGCATCAAAATCACCTGGTGAGCTTTTAAAAATACACAGCTTCCCAATTCCCACCCTACATATCCTGAATAGGATTTTCACAAATGCATACTTTTTTAGAATTGCTCCAACTGATATTTTGCAGACTGCCTGATCCATATGCCTCACTTTTAAGTTGAGGAAATTGAGATCATTATAACAAAATCACATAGCATAGAATATATTTAATTAAAAATGATCTAGTTCTGTTTATATATGACTCATTTCATTTTGAGCAACAGAAATCCAGAGATTAGTAGTAGAAAGTACTTCAAGAATATTTTTGTTGATATAATTGATGCAACTATTCTCATTTTTTTGGCAAGATAGATTAAACATTTTACTTCACTTCAGTAAAATTTTAAGGCCATTCATATTTAATAGTGGTAAACTACAAAAAAATAATAAAATCTCGTTAGGCAAAAAGAACAATTTACTAAAAGAGATTTTAGAAACTTACAGATGATGTCCTATCCACTTCACAACGGCTGCTCAGAATAAAACAGGCCTCAGCATCATCCATCCTAAATGCAGACAGAAAAGGAAAATAATCACACATTGAAATTTCAAGTGCCATCTGAAAAACAGAATTCCAACACTCAGTCCAGGGCATACAAAGTACACACAAACTATGAACATCCTTAAGCTTAAATGAAAGTAGGATTTCTTGCAGATCATGATTATAAACAAAATAATTGTTGACTTGTCTGTATAACACAGCAGTTCATAATGAAAGAAGTTAAAAAAAGTCAAATTTTATTTTTTCTTTTATCATTATATATATATTTTCTTATATATATATATACCTCTATAAGTTTTAGATGAATTACTTTTTGACTGCAATGCATCAATAAAACTAAGAGAGAGGATACAAAGCCACTTAGTATTTATAAGCCAAACTTTACTGCACATTTATATTTCCTAGAGATGAATCATCATCTTGTTCCAAACCCCTTCCCTTCATGCTAAAGTTCTATATTTCTTATTTGTAATAATAAACCATAAGAATGCTTCAGTGCTTGGTAAGCAATATTCTAAAAACATAACATTGTGTACTTTTAAAATGAGGAACTATTTGCCTTTCTGGTTCATTACAACAGAAAAATTTTTTCCTCCAATGTATTTTCTATGGATAAAAATGATAAAAGTCTATGGAATTAGACCAAATCAAATAGTTTTGGAAAAGTGTGAAGTTGTAATGGTTATTAAGACAATTGTATACCATTTTTTATACATCATCTTCAACAAAGCAACTCAAACTCATGGAACTGACCTTTGGAAATGGTTTGGAGAATTTTACTCCTTGTCTTGCGTGGGAATTGTGCTGAAGAATGTGTTAGTTAACATTAAATCCCAAATTTCTACATGACATAGGATAAGAAATGAACATAAAAATGGTACCATCTTTCTTAACTCAATTTTCTGAGAATTACCAGCCTGCTACTTCTCACTCATCCACACTCTCATTTTTCATATCTATGGAGGAATATTTCTGGTAAATGTGACTGATTTGGCTAAGAAACAATCATTAATATTATCAATACTAAATGGAGTTGTGTTAATCCTGGCTCAGTCGTGCACTCGTATCCAACTCTTTGAGACTCTATGGACTGTAGCCCACCAGGCTCCTCTGTCTATGGGATATTTCCAGGCAAGAATACTGGACTGGGTTGCTGTTTCCTACTCCAGGGGATCTTCCCAACCCAGGGATTGAACCCACAACTCCTGTGTCTCCTGCATTTGTAAGTGGATTCTTCACCACTATGCTACCTGAGAAGCACATTAATCCTAGGTATTATCTAGCTGAGATGCCAATAGCTAATCTTAATAGCTTAGATTAATTGATTAGGTAGTCAAAAGGCTTCATTTATCACAGAAATTCATATTGAACATAAAATGGGCATTACTCATTCTTAGCATATGAAGAACTTAACTCCTTACTATAAATTAAGCATATTTATTATCTATACAGATGAATGTAAAGATCCAAATTATATTGCTGTTTAAGCAACTATTTCTTTACAGTTCCTAAATAATGAGTATAGATAGTAGACTGTTAGCAAACACCTAATGCTGTGTTTTACCTGAGGTACTGGGAGACTGTGACTTATTCTAGACTGTCATGTGTACAGTATATATATATATATATATATATATATATATATATATATATGAAGCATGCAATCCACTACAGATGCTGATATAGTCTCAAAGAAGCTCAATTTTCCAATTATGTACAATTCATTATAGCCTGGTAGTTTCTACTGACATTTTTTGTTTCACAAATTGTTAAATCACTGAAAAAATTCTCAGCTAAATTGACCTATTATACATAAATCTAACATAATGTTAGAGTTCCTGTTATGAGGATCTAGTCAACTTTTGCAGGAATAAGCAGCAGAAAGAAGTTTGGGAATTTTTTTCTGTTCTTTTCCATCACCCACCCACACACACACACACACACACACACACACACACACACACACACAAATACAAGCATACAGAGGACATGTATAAAGAAACACAGAACATACACAGACATATGGAGAACATGCACCAACACACATACTCAAGCCATCTGGAAAGAATCAAAACAACAACAAAGAAAAAACCACTTATGTTATGAAATTCAAGGAAGAGACTTTTAAGCCTAACAGAGTCTGTAGGACAACTCAAAGATAAACATGAAGATATATTTAAAAGCTACAAAACAAGAGAAAACATTGAGTGAAGCCACCTCCACCAAGGATCTTTTCTGGCTTCTGAAACTATGGAGAGCGTTTTGCAGAGGCCCTGATTCCTGGAGTCTGCAGTCTAACCAACCACACTCTCACTCGCTCGCACGCTGCAGTGACCCCCCAAGACTGTGACAAAGCTATAAGACTGTGTCATCTTTAATACAGGGGGACAGGCACCTGCACAAGAAGAAGACAGCAACTAAGACTTCTGTCACCCTCCTGATTTCTCCAGTCCCCAAGGACTCTTTCAGCTCAGACACCAGGGAACACAAGTGTTATCTGCCCAGTATATAATACAAACTCCTTAAAATCTAAACCCTGACTCACACTGCTTTGGCATCTCACATAGTGTTTAGCCCAAGATTTTTATTTGTCGAATAAAAATAGTATCCAGGGATTTGGAGACTACTCTCGCTGAATCTGGATAACTCAGTTCATCTCCCCGCACCCTGAGATGATACCACCCCACCACACTTCTCAATGTGTTGTGTAGACATGGTCTGATGAACAACCCTGCACTGAGAAAGAGGAGCAAATAAGCTGATTTTATATTTTTAATCTTCCCATTTGACCAGCAATGGTACTAAAGCAAAAGTTTGTATTCAAAAACACATCTTGCAGTACTGAAACTGCTAAAATTTGGAGGAGATAAAAGATATTATAACACTACAAGATGGGAAGTGGACATACTTACTTTGCTCTCAACAGATCCTGGTCTTTAAGGGCTGAACCTTGAAGGTAGATAACTCTTTGTGACCACATTGGAATCTGGAGGATCCTTCGGACCTGCACATCCATTTCAGTAGGACACAAAATCACCACATAATAATCCTACTCAAAACAAAGTGGGCAATGGGATAGAAACAATAATGCTTTGTTTTATACTAGATAGGTAAATAGAATATCTGTGAACATTTTGAAATATGATAAAAGAGAAATGAATCCTTACTAATAAATCAAAGTTTGCATTTTAAACCAGGGCATTTGTTAAATAACATGAGACAGTAATAAACATAACAGGCAAACATACAAAAATCTCATAAATCAGCATGTTCATCCTGACCTTTTTTCAATTTACTTAGTATCAAGAAGAGAAGATAAATCAGTGCTTACACTCAGCACACATTTCAGCCTATGAAATTTTCAATTTTGACTTCAGGGTGTGAAAGTGTTAGTCACTCAGTCGTGTCTGACTCTTTGACGCCATGGGCTGTACCCCGCCACGCTCCTCTGTCCATGGAATTCTCCAGGCAAGAATGCTGAAGCAAGTTCCCATTCCCTTCTCTGGGGGATCTTCCTGACCAGGGGATCGAACCCAAATCTCCTGCATTGCAGGCAGGTTTTTTACAGTCTGAGCCATCAGAGAATCTCCTTAGGATTTCAGATTGATTCTAAAAGATAAACTGCTAACAGCCAGAACTGCTAAGGATCAAGTCATACTTCAATCTTGTTACTTTTAGAATAAAAAGCTATGGTGATAGTTTATATCATTTAATAACATTATTATGAGTTGATAAAATTGAAGATATTCTGATGAATATCTGAATGGAAAAAGATTCACAAAAATATTGGTAATACTGACAAAGTAAATTAAATTTGAAAGTTTGTGATCAAAATATTTTAAAACAATGGTTTTTTGGAGAAAATGCAAAATTATTCTCAGTGATAAAATGGTATAAAGCAATTTATCTATAAGAATTCAAATTCTCCGGCAAATGTCAACCATTTTACCACTCTGTATCTAGTGGGAACTTTTGGAGTTTTAAAATTTCTCCATATTGATATTATATAAAATTAATTACTAGGGATCAAATTTTGGGTGGATTAAATTTTCTTCCAGATAGATTTTCTTTGTGGGTCATAATAAGCATCTGAAATTATTTAATATGAGTAATTTAAAAAAAGGTTAAATATGGAGTTACTCCAAAAATTCAAAATAATGTATGTAAAACCAAAAGAATATATTATACAAGTTTCACTTATAAGTTAGATTTTTAATCCTAAAAAGCAATATGTTAAAATTTCTCTAAATTATTTAACAGATAGATAATTAGAAGTACTCAGTACTGTCTTGACTTCAGGATTATCCAATCTCTTCACGGAAGTGTACTGGGGAAATACAGACAATTCAGGTAGTTCTTTGCTGTCTGGACTAGACTAAGTGCATTAGGCAGCAAAAGAGGTGACCTAAGTCTACACTGGCCCAGAACCATGACAAGTGGAAGTGTCTGCATAGACAGAAGAGATTTTTCTGAATTCATGATCTCAATTACATATTGCCCAGATTTTGGTCATTTATTGCTACTATAAATAAGACCAAGTTTCACTCCAGGAAACAAAGGGAAGAATGGAACTTTCAGACTTCCAAATTTCCATCAGTAACACTTGACAAAATTCTGAAAATTCAAGTGAGCAGATGATATTGAAATGATTCTTTTATTGTTTTATTATATGTTAAGTTTCACTGTTTCATAAAAATATCATTTATTCACTACCAAAAGGAGAAAAAAGCAATCATTTTAATTCAGAGAAAACCTTTCTTTGTAGCAGTAATATAATTCCATCTGTCTTTCGTTACAGATACAGAAGGAAACTTAACATATTGTGTATTCCTCCAGCATTTTTTTTTCTGTGTTCCAGGTTATATTTGTAGTTCTTAATTTTCTCTAAATTTGAGCATATAAATAAAAATCCTCCAGAACACAGGCTGTACTATCATTAATTGATTTTGCCAATGTTAGTACGTATAATCCGTTTAAAGTTACCTGGAGTCTTGGATGTGCATAGAATTCATTTAAAAAGTCCATGAGTAAATCAATCTTCAGTGAGCTGACACACAGAACCACGTGCTTTTCAGTTTGAGCTCTGTGTCGACTATAGTTTCCACCTGACTTTTGTCTCTCCATCCACAAATAGGCCAGCTGTTCAAACTGTAACGCATTTTCCACATGTGAATGAAAAGAACTGGGCATGAAAATAACAATCAGTGCAATCCATTTATTGTCTACTGGGTATAACTCAATTTCTTAGATGAACCTCTTTGAGATTGAAATGATCAGTGTTCCCCTCAACAAGACTCTTCATAGGATAATTTCCAACTTGCTAATCCCTCCCAGGGCCTTCATGTTTCTCAGGAAACAATAATGAGGTTTTCCTATTGTATCATAACAAGGGCACCAAGAGGTTTGCACTTCTGCTTTCTATCCAGTAGAGTATGCAGCCATATATGTCATGCACCTGGTTAAAGAGAATGGTCTCATGTTTTTCTCTCACATTCTCTGTCAACTTTAGCCCACAGTGCCTGCAAGAGGAGATAACCNGACCCCCATGGACTGCAGCCCACCAGGCTCCTCCTCCCGTGGTATTCTCCAGGCAAGAGCACTGGAGTGGGTCACCATTGCCTTCTCCGCCTCTGTCCATGGGAGGGAGACAAACATCACATAATTGCTGATCAGTAGGAATTGGCTTTGCATCCCTGATAACTAGCAGAGCACTTGCTGAGAGGTGGAATGAGAAAGGCAATCCCAGAAAGGGGCATGTATAATAACTTGTCCAAACTAGGATACTTGTGAGAGTGAATGGGGACACTATTAATAGTTTCACTGGGCCTGTAGGTATAACTGTGACTGTCCCAGGAAAACCTGGACTTAGTGTCACCTTACTTCTAGGTGGGCATTACAGAGAGAAGGAGAAGAGCGTTATGGCTGTTACACCTGAATGAAGGTGACGAGTGGAGCCCTAAAGCTCTGTTTAATTGGCCCCCTTAACTTTTGTCCCTTTCTCCTCCAGCTCATTCCCTGCTCGCAGACTGATTTTTCAAAATGATAGCTCTGATTTCTTCAGTCTTCTTAAAATCTCTGCTGGTCTCCTCTGGTTAGCAGAATAAAGTCTGTACACTCACTGGCTGGCATTCCAGCCCTGCCTTTAGTAGGGATCCAGTCCTATTTCTTAGTTTTCCTCTTTGAGAGGCCATAGGAACTTCAAACCATTGAATCTACTGGATATTCTTGGCTTATAATTTCTTACCTCCATGCCTTTGCTCATGCTTTATCATCTTGTTAGAATCTGTTAGATAAAGAATCTGCCTGCAGTGCAGGTAAATCTGCCTAATGGGGAGACCCAAGTTCAATTCCTGGTTGGGAAGATCCCCTGGAGAAGGGAATGGCAACCCACTCCAGTATTCTTGCCTGAAGAATTCCATAATAATTTGTCCAAACTAGGATACTTGTGAGAGTGAATGGGGACAGGGCTACAGTCCATGGGGTGGCAAAGAGTCAGACATGACTGAATGACTAACACTTTCACTTTCAGTTTGTCATCTTGTTGCTTGGAAATCTTCTACCCTGTGTTTGTGCTTATATAATTTCTGTCCACTCTCCATGACCCAGCTCAAATTTCAGCTTAAATGCTATGGGAAGCTGAAAGTTGGAAGGAAAAAGTTCTCTGTGAAGCCTTATCCACTCATTCCTGTCTCATCTGGCTCTGAACTCCTAGGAGTCACTATATAGACCTCTGTGGATCTTTTTATGGACCCATATGAGTGCTTTCATCCTTGCATTTTCATCATTTATATAGAGATTTTAGATCCTCTTGGAGATCAGAAGTAGTTTTAGGGCAGAACCCTGTAATTTTCAGAAAACTTTTCATTGTACTTTGCACTTGGTTAACATGCAATAAATTTGTTGGATGAGAGATTAGAGTCTGAAATTCAGAATTCTCATGCCTTTTATCTCTGCTTGGGTGAACGAAAGCTATAGAACAAAGGTACTTCGTGTTTTGCTTGCGTGGAGACTTGGGGCTGGGACAGTGTGAGCATCTGATTCTTGTTGGCTCTGAGGACTGGCTCCCTACCCTCCGAGGAGGACTAGATGAGGTAGACCAGCTTCTGGCATTTAGGAAATGTTGTAATCTCTCTAGCTAGATCTGTCTTTGGCATAGATGGGGAGTCACAATATCCTATTACTAAATGGACCACACACAACTGTGACAAGATCCCTTTCTGATATTGGCCTTGTCCAGCTACTGGTTCTCTGGGAACTCAGTCTCCAGGCATCTTATTGCCTAAGTAGTCATAACTGCTGGATGCAATAATTCAAATCTTGCCTGAAATTATATGCAAGGCTGGCTTTCTTTTTTATTAAATCAGCATTCTAGATACCAGCCTACTTGGCCTGGACTATTAATTCTGATCACTTTGAAAACTGAAATGACTAACAACAAAAAGAAAACCTGTCAAATTGAATCTTCATCCCTAACTAATCATAATGCCTGCCATATGCCCTTGGCATGAATCATGTTGCTGCCTGGGGCGTTTCATTCTCTGCAGTGAGGCGTGCTGGAAATGTGTGTTCGTGTGGACTGCTCTGGCCATTTTACACTCTGAAGAGGTACCCAAAGCTGTTTCCCAAAAGAATGAATCTCAAGGCATCTGTTTTCCCTGGCATTTGTTGTGTTGAAACTATGGNGCGTTTCATTCTCTGCAGTGAGGCGTGCTGGAAATGTGTGTTCGTGTGGACTGCTCTGGCCATTTTACACTCTGAAGAGGTACCCAAAGCTGTTTCCCAAAAGAATGAATCTCAAGGCATCTGTTTTCCCTGGCATTTGTTGTGTTGAAACTATGGAAATATGCTGTCTTAGACTTAGTGAGTATGACAAAAGGCTTTAGTCTAACAAGAATTTATTGTGAAATTTTATTCAGTATTTTCTCTACTATCCAACTCGAGATTTATTAAACAGTCTACTCAGTATTAAAGCCTGAGTACTGTGAAAGGAGTGTAAAAACTACATCCTACCATGCCTTAGGGAATCTTTGGTTTACTAATAACTTTAGCTAATGGTACCCTCTACCCTTTTGTAGGCCATGGCCAACTAAACCATACAGAGAACATTATTCCAGCCAAACTCCTGAGTGCGTTGTGCCTTAGCCAGAGATCTGGAAGGCCCAGTCTCATTTTGGTTAAGATACTTAGAGTCTGAGCCACAAAGTAATTATAGGGCCACACTTTTCATTTTACCCTGATTAATTTTTACGTATTTATTATTTTAGCTTTTCTGGTTCAGTGGTAAAGAATCTGCCTGCAATGCAGGAGGCTTGGGTTTGATCCCTGGGTCAGGAAGATCCCCTGGAGGAGGAAATGGTAACCCACTCCAGTATTTTTGCCTGGAGAATCCCATGGACAGAAGAGCCTGGAGGGCTACAGTTTGTGGGGCTGCAAAAGTCAGACACGACTTAGTGACTAAACGACAGCAATTTATTTATTTATTGTCTCAGTATATTACTCCTCTTAGAACATAGGCCTTTCTAAAGATGGACAGAATTTCCAAGATAATTTAGGCCTACAGCTCCCATTTGGTTATGAGGAAGCCAAGGCCCAGAGAGGTTAAGCAACTTGCTGAAGGTAATACAACTTAATAATATAAGTGACATAGTATCATTTCTACCACATTCTACTGGTCACAGGGTTAGCCTGGATTCGTTTAGTTCAGTCGCTCAGTCGTGTCCGACTCTTTGCGACCCCAAGAATCGCAGCACGCCAGGCCTCCCTGACCATCACCAACTTCCGGAGTTCACTCAAACTCACATCCATCGAGTCAGTGATGCCATCCAGCCATCTCATCCTCTGTCGTCCCCTTCTCCTCCTGCCCTCAATCCCTCCCAGCATCAGAGTCTTTTCCAATGAGTCAACTCTTCGCATGAGGTGGCCAAAGTACTGGAGTTTCAGCTTTAGCATCATTCCCTCCAAAGAAATTCCAGGATTGATCTCCTTCAGAATGGACTGGTTGGATCTTCTTGCAGTCCAAGGGACTCTCAAGAGTCTTCTCCAACACCACAGTTCAAAAGCATCAATTCTTCGGCGCTCAGCCTTCTTCACAGTCCAGCTCTNTTACTTTATTTTACTTTACAATACTCTACTGGCTTTGCCATACATCAACATGAATCCACCACAGGTGTAGAAGACTCAATATTTTGAAGATGCTAATGGTCCTCCAAATTTACCTATTTAGTTGACAAAATCCCAGCCATTTTTTAAAAGAAAACAGACTACTTGTTCCTATGATCATATGGAACTACAAAAGACCAAGACTAGCCAAGGCAATCCTGTAAAAGAATGACAGAGACATTAAAATGCCATTATCTAAACTTACAAAGTTAGGGGAATTAAGGAAATATGTTATTGGCATACAGACTGATAGAGCCATGAAATAGAGTGTGACACCAAAAACAGACAGATACGTATGCAGTCAATTCCTTTAAGAAATGCTTTTGGCAGGTTATTGAAGAATGGACTCCAATGTGATGACACTACTCTATATCTATGACACGGGGAAGTCCCCTCTCACATGTCTGGGGTTGACCATTGGCCTTCCTCTGGCCAAACGGATGATAGGAAATGTGATATACACAGAGATTTAAAAGTCCGTTCACATTATGACTTTCTCTTCCCTCTTAGAACCCAGATAGCATGTGAACCAGCCAGGGTATCTTGCTGTAAGATGACAAACCCCATGAAAAGACGCCCCAGTCCACCCAGGGGTTGGCTGCAAATGTATAAGTGAGTCTCAGCCCAAATTGCTGACATGCAGAATTGTGACCAAAATAAATGGCAGTTATCTTCAGTTCAGTTCAGTCACTCAGTCGTGTCTGACTCTTTGCGACCCCATGAATCGCAGCACGCCAGGCCTCCCTGTCCATCACCAACTCCTGGAGTTCACTCAAACTCACATCCATCGAGTCAGTGATGCCATCCAGCCATCTCATCCTCTGTCATCCCCTTCTCCTCCTGCCCTCAATCNNNAAAATCTTATTAAAATGTAAATACTATAACTTAAGTCAGGGGAGGTTTGGAACGCTTTTAAAAATAAAAAAAATGGCAATACATCTTGGAACTAAAATAGATTACTATGCCTATACACAAGGAGACTCCTATATCCTATATGACCTCTCCCTAAACATTCTTTTAACAAATTGATTTTTTTAAATATTTATTTATTTGTCTGCATTAGGTCTTAGTTGGAGCATGAGGGATCTTCGAAATTCATTGCGCCATACAGAATCTTTAGCTACAGCTTGCAAACTCCTAACTATGGCATGTGGGATCTAGTTCCCTGACCAGGGATTGAACCCAGGCCCCCTGCATTCAGAGTATGGAGTCTTAGCCATTGAACCACCAGGGAAGTCCCTAAATAAATTGTTTTTTAAAAAGCTATTGCCCAGAATTCCACTTCAGCCCATGATGCAGAAAAGATAGAAAGTCCATTTCTATACTAACAATTATAAACAAGGCAAATAAACAACAAAATCATAATTTTTCTCGAACACACCAGAGTGCTGAGGTCACAGGACAGCAGAGTAGCCTAAAATCCAAAGACAGCCCTTCCAAGGAGAGATGGAATGCTAGCACTGATTCACCTATAGCACAAGGCAGGGGTAAAAGATATGCAATGCTGTAAAGCAGTAAGGAGAATTGAGCTAATTTTTAAAATGATTTTTGTAAAGTCTAAATGTGTACTAGCATGATATTATAAACCTTGGAACAGCAAAAACCAGCGAAGTTGGCTTTCACTCTTAGGCTGCTCGCCACAGACTTACATCTGGTGATAATGAGAAAGAGAGGTGACAGGGCAGAACACCAGATAAAGCCTCTTTGAACAAACATTGCAGGCTTAGAAGAGAGGGTAAATCATTGCTATAAGAAAGGCAAAAATACTTCACAAATGCTATTGACTGGTAGCGGGAGGTGAGGAAGCCTACACTATTGCTCCTCAGGAAATGTGTGAACACCCATTGCTTCCAAGGAAGATAGAAGGGAAAAAAAATCCCTCTATTCCTTAGGAGAGGGGCAAAAATCTGTCCTATACCTAGGCAATAGAGGCTTCATAGCAAACGGAAGGGGTAGAAAACTTTCCTTGAAAGGCCCACTGAAGATATAAGGCAAAATTTAGCTGTCATGCAGAGGACACATAGTATTGCTGAGAAAACTCTGCTCTGATAATTCAGGGACACAAGGTCTGTCTAAAACTGAGACTACACCAGAACAACAGAGAAATCCCCTTGTCTCACCAGCCTAGTCAGTCAGTTCAGTCACTCAGGCATGTGTCTGACTCTGTGACCCCATGGGCTGCAGCATGCCAGGCTTCCCTGTCCATCACCAACTCCTGGAGCTTGCTCAATCTCATGTCTGTCGAGTCAGTGATGCCATCCAACCATCTCATCCTCTGTTGCCTCCCTCTCCTCCTGCCTTCAATCTTTCCCAGCATCAGGGTTTTTTCTAATGAGTCAGTTCACCACAGTGATAGCATGTACCAAATAAAAAGCAACAGCAAATTATACCTGAAACTATCACAACATTGTTAATCAACTATANCTCTGTTGCCTCCCTCTCCTCCTGCCTTCAATCTTTCCCAGCATCAGGGTTTTTTCTAATGAGTCAGTTCACCACAGTGATAGCATGTACCAAATAAAAAGCAACAGCAAATTATACCTGAAACTATCACAACATTGTTAATCAACTATACCCCAATACAAAATGAAAAGTTTTGAGGAAGCAAAAGCAAATTAGTTGAATATCGTTCATACTATAAATTTTAAAATTATAAAACTTTTAGAAGAAAACATAAGAAAAATCTTTGTGACTTAGGGTCACAAGTCATAGGTGCTAAGTTCTTAAATATGAAACCAAAGCTATGATCCATAGAAGAACAAATTGATAAATTATATTTCATCAAAATGAATTTTTTCTGAAAAGATCCTGTTAAGGATATGAAAACATAAGCCACAATTTTGGGGAAAAGTTTGAAAATTACATATCTAACAAAAGTTTTGATTCAAAATATATAAAGAATTCTGTAAACTCAGCAGGAAAAAAATATCCAATTTAAAAATAAGATAAATACTGGAACAAATACTCCACCAAACAGGACATATGTTCCAATAAGCACATGTAAGATTACTCAACACTAACAACACCAAATGCTGGCAAGGACATAGAACAAGAGGAATTCTCATTCACTGGTGGGGGAAAGGCAAAATGGTACAGCTACTTTGGAAGACAGTTTACCAGTTTCTTAAAAAACTTAACATTCTCTTCACATATGATCCAGAAATTGTGCTCCTTGGTATTTACTCCAAGGAACTGAGAACTTATGTTTAAACAAAAATCTGCACATGAATGTTTATAACAGCTTTTTAATAACTGCCACAAATTGGAAACAATCAAGATGTCCTTCAGTATGTGTGTGGACACATAAACTGTGGTATATCCATCACTCAGTCATGTCCAACTCTTTGCGACCCCATGAACTGTAGCCTACCAAGCTCCTCGGTCCATGGGATTTTCCAGGCAAGAATACTGGAGTGGGTTGCCATTTCCTTCTCTGGGGTATCTTCCCGATCCAGAGATTGTACCCAGGTCTCCTGCATTGTAAGCAGACACTTTACTGTCTGAGCTACTAGAGAAGCCCCGATAATGTATTATTCAATGCTAAAAAGAAATAAGATATCAAGCTGTTATATATATGGAAGAACCTCAAATATATATTACTAAGCAAAAGGAGTCAGTCTGAAGAGGTTAAATACTACGTGGTTTCAATTATATGTGGAGAAGGAAATGGCAACCCACTCCAGTATTCTTGCCTGGAGAATCCCATGGACAGAGGAGCCTGGTGTGCTACAGTCCATGGGGTCACAAAGAGTCGGACACGACTGAGTGACTTCACTTCAATTATATGACATGATGGGAAAAGCAAACCTATTGAGATCATAAAAAGAACAATGGTTGTCAATAGTTAGTGAGGAGGTAAGGATAAATAAGTGTAGCACAGAGGATTTTTAAGGCAGTGAAACTATTCTGTATGATACTATGATAGTGGATACAGGCCATCACATATTTGTCAAAATCTGTATAATGTACAATGCCAAAAGTGAACTCTAATGTAAACTATGGAATTTAGGAGTAATGATGTTTCAAAGTACATTCATCAGTTGTAACAAATGCATCTGGTGTGAAATGTTGATAGTGTGTGAAGCTGTGCATATATACAGGTAGGAGATATGTGAGAACTATCTGTATTCCCCTCCCAATTTTGCTGTGAACCTAAAAGTGCTCTTTAAAAATGTCTATTTTTTAAAAGAATAAAATATTCAAAATTGCTGTGGTGTGAATGTTCTTGTCCACCCCAAAATTAGGTTAGTACTTAGAATTGATAGCATTAAATGCTTATATTAGAAAAGAAGAAACTTCTCAAATCAATAACCTAAATTTCTTCCTTTATAAGTAGTAAAAGAAGAACAAACACAACTCAAAGCAAGCAGAAAGAAGTAAATAATAAAAATAAGATAGAAAAATCATTCTGCATCCCGCATCGAACATAGACCGGCGCCTCGTTTCTTACATAATAGTATATATGCTTCAATGCCATTNGTGCTTCAGTACTTGCAGTAAGTAGGCTTAGTTGTCCCGTGGTGCGTGGGATCTTTCCGGACCGGGAACCCGTGTATCCTGCATTGGCAGGCAGATTCTTTATCACTGAGCCACCAGGGAAGCCTGGTCCCACTTCTTGATGGAGATCATGACAAAGCTTTTGGGCCCATCTTTACTACACTATACTCATAAAGTAGAAATTTTGTTTCATAACGGTTTAGGCTCTCTGGAGCTATATACTACCACTTTAATTGGAAACATTTCAGCCATTCTTTCTTCAAAACTATTTGTTTCTTTCCTATCTTCTCTCTGTTTTTCTTCTGAGATTTCAATTGTTGTTAAATCACTCAGGTGTGTCTGACTCTCTGCGTCCCTATGGGCTGCAGTAAGCCAGGCCTCTCTGTCCCTCAACACCCCACAAAGTTTGCCCAAGTTCATGTCCATTGCATCAGTGACGCCATCCGGCCATCTCATCCTCTGACACCCACTTCTCCTTCTGCCCTCAATCTTTCCCAGCATCAGGGACTTTTCCAGTGAGTCAGCTGTTCGCATCAGGTAACCAAAATGCTGGAGCTTCAGCTTCAACATCAGTCCTTCCAAAGAGTATTTAGACATATATATTAAACTTTTTTTATTATCCCCCATTTCATCAAGTCTCTGTTCAATTTTTATCCTTTTTTCTTGCCATGTTTCAGTTTTGGTTACTTTCTACTCTTTGCCTTAAGGTTCACTGATATGTTTTCGCACAGGGCCCAATCTCCTCTTAAGGCCATCCAGTGAATATTTCTCCTTTTCATATTTTGTATTTTTCCGTTTTAGAATCTTCATCTGCTTCTGTTTAGATAGTGTCTGTTTCCTCTACTGATATTCTTCATCTCTTCACTCATGCTAATCTTTTCTTGTAAGTCCTTAAACATAATAGCTGTTTTAAAGTCCTTGTTTGTTATATTTGCCATCCCTATCATCTCTGGGTCTATTTCTATTGATTTTTTTCCCCATTATGAGTCACATTTCCCTGTTTCCTCATATATGTGGTAATTTCTGATTATATGCTAGACAGTATGATCCTCTCATATTAAAGAGTCTGGAGGGAGGGAGGTGGGAGGGGGGTTCAGGATGGGGAACACGTGTACACCCGTGGCAGATTCATGTTGATGTATGGCAAAACCAATACAATATTGTAAAGTAATTAGCCTCCAATTAAAATAAATACATTTAAAATTTAAAAAAATAATAAAATAAAATGTAAACTAAATAAAGAGTCTGGAGTTTGTTACTTTCTTTAAGTCACGTTACCTTCTGTTTCCATAGGCAGGTAACATATTTACTGATCAGGAAGTTTCTATTGAGGCTTGTTTCTACTGAGGCTTATTTTTCAGCCTTGTTAGGGTAATTCTAGGTTTGGGGCTAGAATGGTCTTTTTGAGTCTCAGTTGAATGTCCAGGGTGATGGGTGAGGTCTGACTCCTCTGGCTGGTCAGGGCTGCTATATCCCTCAGCACTGTGTGACCTCCAGAATCTCTGTTCAGCTTTTCCTCCCCAGAAGCTGTTGCCTGCTGGGTTTCTGCATGAGCATTGGACTGCACGTTGGCAGCTAATGAGTCAAGAAAACCCTTCTGCTAAATTTTGGAGCCCTTTTCATGAACAAGTCCCCTCTTTTGGGGTCACTTCACTGCAGGTTTCAGCTACTTCAGCATCCCTGAATGCCAATAACTGCTCCACTAGTCCGGTGATACTGCCGTGCTCTACTTGGGTTCTCTCTCCAAATCTGTGTTCTAGACAGTATTTCCAGGCAAGGTGTCAAAGTTATTGTGTGGATCACCTCTTATATTTCCATCGTTCTTAGTCATAGTCCTGCATTACCTGTTATCTAATGCCTAGGAACAGTTGCTTCCTGTATTTTGTTCAACTTTTACATTTTTTTCTGTGGCACCAGTTACTCCATCATATCAGGAGTAGATGTTCTCTTCTCTTTGTATTGAAACAATGGATTTTTAAATAAATAGAAATATCCATATATTTTTAAAAAACTGCCATTCTACATGTTGCTCAACTGATCAATCTGTGGCATCAGATATAGAGACGGTTTTATTAGTGAACTAAAGCCACCGATAAGGCTTTCTTTGACTGTTGTCTGAGTCTTTCTTTGACTGGGTGTTCAGTAACAGGTTGATAAATTGATGAAATAAATTCTAGTTGAAAATTTTTGGTTCTAGGTCAAAATGTTGCCCACCTTGACATACTAAGTCCTTTTTCTGTCCTCTTTTGAGCTCTTCCCAGGAATTCCTATTATTTAGTCCTCCTGCCTGCGTTCTAGTTCTTTATGAGAACTGAACTCAAGCTTCCATGATCCCATCCATCACTAATCTATCACTAATCTGGAAATGTGTCTTCCCTCAGTGTGCCTATAAACTTAATTTTCTACTCCTATAGGTTGTTTATCAATTAAAGTAAAATTCAGGCCTGCCCCCTCCAATTTAAACATCCTTATATCCATTGCAAGTATTGTGGGGCAGGACAGATCAGTTACCACACGAGCAGCCTAATTACCTCCACACAAGAATGATAAACTCTCTTGTAGTTGTTGGTGCTGTTTTATATACTTCACTTTAGAACTATTTTCCATTTGTGCCTACTTGAATGGATTTGAGTGTATATCTTAAAAAATGGTACCAATCTCTGTTTCAGGACTACAGCTTTAGAACTACATTATTTCCATTCTCCATATGGTTTTTACATTCAGGAAAGGCTGAGCAATATCACATTTTTAAATATTTAGATGTACTAAATTAGTCGTGAAAATTAGCATGGCTTCACATGAAAAAAAATATAAATGGATCCCACAAGATACCTTGGTCAATAATTAAGCTGCTATTAATATAAAAAATGAAATGATTCTTTCTGTATTCTTACACTGGGAACATTGGAAGTATGAGGATTTATTATTATTCTAACTTGGTAAGTGTGATCAAGAACAAATATTTTACTGATAATTTCTTAACCAAAGTTAAAGTGTTAGTCATTCGGTTGTGTCTGACTCTTTGTGACCCTATGGACTATAACCCACCAGGCTCCTCTGTCCATGAAATTCTCCAGGCAAGAATACTGGAGTGGGTAACTATTTCCTCCTCCAGGGGATCTTCTCCACCCAGGGACTGAACCCCGGTCTCCCGCATTGCAGACAGATTCTTTACTGACTGAGCCACCAGGGAAGATGCTTCTTAACCAAAAAGTAATATAATTTTCTTTGAAATGTTCTTCATTTTCAATAATAAATAATAATACATTTACAAGTACAAATACAAAAGGCACAAAAATGTCTTTGTTCTTTCAACAGCGTTCCAGACACTGTTCAGGGTGCTGAAGATATGTTAGTAGCTTAGCACGTCTGACTCTTTGCGACCCCATGGATTGTACCAGGCTCCTCAGTCCATGGGATTCTCCAGGCAAGAATACTGGAAAGGGTTGCCATTTCCTTCTCCAGGGAATCTTTTCAACCCAGGGATCCAACCCGCATTTCTTATGTCCCCTGCATCGGCAAGTAGGTTCTTTACCCCTAGAGCCACCTGGGAAGCCCGTCCCTGGCAGGAGAAATAGTTGTTGCAAGGCTCTCAGGTGGGGCAGAGGCCTTTTAAGGGGCAACAGAGACACCTGTATGTCTGGAGGAGACTAGAAGAGGCAGTATTGCAGAAACCAGTACTCGAGAAACCAAGGACCACACCGGAGGGTTGGAGAACTCAGGTTTATTACGCCAGTAGACCCAAAGAAGTTAACACTCCAAGCTCTGAGCCCTGAACAAAGGAGTTACAGAGTTTTTATAGACAGACTATAGTGGGCAACACTGGCTGTTAATAGGCTGGTTTAAACTAAGGGGTTTTGGGCATGTGGGAACCACAGTGGAGATGGGAAGGGGGATGCTTGACCTTTACATAGACAGGCATGATTAAGCAGGTTTGCAGGGGCAGGGTAGTTGCAAAGAGCAGGACAAGGGTGAGTGTGATAAGCTCCAGTTCCTAGCATTGTAAGTCCCCACTTTCTGAGACTACGTGACCTACGTGATCCAGACAATGCAAGGAGCAAGCTGAGTTACAGAGGTAGAAGGAACAGGAGGTTATGTAAAATTTTAACTTTTCCTCTTCAGAAGGGCCAAAGGAAATAGGTAGCTGGAGTGGGGCATGGGGACCAGATTATCCACCATCATGGTAGCGTACCCGATACCCTTTTTTAAAGCCAGAGATTTTCAACCAGCTGATCCACAGAGGGGAAGGCATTTTCAAACTGCCTGCTCAAAATGCATTTCCCTCTGCTGCTGCCCATAGGTTGGAATACATAAAAGCTTAAAAATAATGTCCTCCCCACTCCCCTATCCTCAGCCTTCCTTTTTTTCACTTTGTTTCTCCTTCAAGAGTCTCCTTCTTGTTGCCCAGGAATAAAGAGCACTAAGAAAAGACTTAATCAGAAAGATCTCAAGAGATTCCCATTTCCTTTTTTCTAATCCTCACAACCTAAGGGTCTTAGGTCTCTTCAAGTGGTTAGTTGTTGCAGTGGTGATTTTTTGAACAGCGTCATCTCAAAGTTGAATGTAGGACTAAGTACTGTGGAATGATTTTTGAGAGCATCTGCATGCTATGGTGCAAATTGCACGAGAAAAAAAAAAAGCCGTCATTTCAGACTTCTCTACAAAGCATTTTTAAGGAGGCATCAGTTATGAGTCATCCCAGAAGCCATTCTAAAAGGTTAAGGAGCCAAAAGAAATTATTTTTAACATAATGCTAATGGAGCAAGTGTATCATCTGAGGAAAATTAGGAAAGCATTCTTCTTGATGCGATGCTTGGAGTCCAGTAAGCATCCGGTTTGGCTGGGATCTGGGATCCCCTGACTGCAGTGTGTAGTGGAGAGGCGTGTGCCCAGCTTGATGATTCCGTCCTGAGGTTAGACGCTCATGCAGTCAGAGAAGGGTTTTGAAAAGGGTCTGTTAAAACTGGGCCAGGCTGTACTTTGATTTTGTATTTGTAATGAGAGGACCCGTAACACACTGAGCCTGGTTAAAAGGTTTCCCTTTCTCTTTTCACTAATAAATGCAGGGTTAGCCTTGTTTAGATATTAGCAAGACTGATCCTGCCCTCAGCCTGATGACAGGCTTTTTCAGCTGTCCAAGCAGCCCTGGGCCCCAGAGCTGGCATCTCTCTCTCGGGAGACTGACGACACACTNGAAACAGGGAAGAACTGATTCTAGGACGAATTTTCAGTTGTGCCTTCAGGAAGTCTTTGTAGAATTTGCATTAACCAGTGATATCTGTTCTTCTGAATTCATATTTCCTTCTTTCCTATGTTAATTGCCCTTCTTACCACATATCACCCTGATAATTGCTATACATGTGCAACTCCCGCTCACTCAGTTTGAACTTCCTCAGTGCAGGAGCCATGCTCTTTGTGTCACCGAGTCCTTTCTTCTCTTGTACAGACATTCAGTAATTGTTTGCAGATCAAATGAATGCATTTCAACACCTTCTTTCTGAATTTTGTTGATGTTGTTGGGAAAACTTGTAATTAGTAAAGAGTCAACATTTCAGTATTCTAAGTGGTTAATAATCATATAATTAAAATGCTAACATGATAAGTGGTAAACATCTTGAGTTTCAAAGACTTTTGATATATCCATGTCATCACTGGCTTTATAAACACATGATTTTAGTATACTAATACTTACCTAGCCTCTGTTATAATGTTTTTGCTGGAAAAATAAATTTCAGAATACTTGCTTCATCTAACAAGGCTGTGATGATGAATATTTCAAAGCCCTTTAAGAAGTCAGTAGTGAAAGGCTGATGTTATCAAGTACATTTGTTTGAGATTTTACTGTTGTTATAATAGAGAAAAATATCCATGCACACATATCTATAAACCCTTCCAAAAACACAGGAGAATTTCTGTATATGTTTTTAAACACTTTATTCGTTCTTTTAAAAGGTCTTTTTGGCAACGATTACAATGAAGCTGAAGGTACTCATAATAAGAACAGCTTCTGTAGCCCTTTATAATTTATAAAGCTCCATGTATTATCTCAGACTCAATAGTTCAGTAGGAAAGGGGACAAGCTCTTTATAACCCCGAGTTACTGTTAAAGCACAAAGAATCAAAACAAACTGCAAAGTCATTTTAATGCAAATGTATTTATCTAGCTTTATCACCAGTGCTCTGAAATATATTTATTTGATCTTCAGAAGGTATCTGGAAATTTAGAAAAAATACAAATGAAGTAGTTATTAAGCATTCCATACATTCCCACAAGATAACGGTCCTATTACAGCCTGTTATTGTCCATTTCTTGGGTGAGCCTTCTGTTCACGACTCTGGGAAGGCAACTTGGCAGAGAGCAGTCTTGCCTTCCCCTCCCTCCTTTCCTTTCCCTCTTCATCTACTCCCTGCACCCCTGCCCGAGGTCTGACTGCTGGGTGTTGGCACCCCCTGTCCTGGAAGCTCCCCCTGAGCTTCTGTGGGAGGTAGCCCAGGGTGGGGGTGTGCTTACTTAGCAGATTGGTGAAGAGGGGGGCCCTCCTCGAGGCAGAGGATTCGCAAATGTCTATTATCATATGGTCAAACAACAGAAGTCATCTAAGAGGAGATGTTTTGGTGATTTAAAGGTTATTGTTCATCTTCCCATGAGGATGCCTATGTGTTGTTATCTTATCCTCTGACTAATCCAGAAACTGGTTCATCGGTCCCTAGATGATCCCAAATTGACTGCATTAAGATTTAAGACCATATTAAATTTTCACATTGCATAATGAGTGTGGGCAGCAGGTGGAATCCAGAACCTTTGCTCTCCCTCATATACCTGACTTTGGTAGTTTCCATGTTTGCATTCTTTGTAGTAAAAGAAGGTCCAGCTCAGAACCCTATGGGCACCCGTGTTCCCATGCTCACCGTACAGTGTTCTAATTCTGGTTTTGGAGCTCCCTTCCCGCCTGGAGTATGAGCTCCTTGTGGGTAGGGTTGGCTTCTTGTTCATCTCTGTTGTTCCAGGGGAAGATATCTTATATAAATAGGAAAGCAATATAGTTTACTGAATGGATAATTAAAATGAATGTGCACTCATGAAAGGATGTGTTTGGCAGAGACTCATTTAAAATTTCATGTGTTAATTTGCTTCAGTCATGTCTGACTCTGTGCAACTGTATGGACCATAGCCCACCAGGCTCCTCTGTCCATGAAGATTCTCCAGGCAAGAATACTGGAATAGGTTGCCATGCCCTCCTCCAGGGGATCTTCCTGACCCAGGGATCGAACCCAGGTCTCTTGTGTCTCCAGATTTTGATAACTCATATTGCGATGTTAAGTCTTGTTTATTTGAATGCCATTAATTTGAAAGGTAGATATGATAAAAAAGTTATAAGTAAGTATTAAAACCACTCTTTCAAGATCATAAACATATTCTAATGTTCTTTTGTGGTACTGCCAATAGGCATTATTTACCATTATAATTTGTGTAGTACTCAAAAGAATTTTATTTTATTGAAAATGTTTTTGGTTTGTGTCTTTTTAACTTTAGAGGAATTAACCTGTCTGACCTTGCTGTCTGACTTAGAAAGTTTTTAATAACGGACAGTGAAATTCATCCTGTAGAGCTGAAGAACCACAAGAAGAAAAAGCAGGAGAACAGTGACTCGGTAGTTAATAAAGGGCTTCCCTGGTGGCTCAGCTGGTAAAGAATCCACCCGCAATGTGGAAAACCTGAGTTTGATCCCTGGGTTGGGAAGATCCCCTGGAGAGGGGAAAGGCTACCCAATCTAGCATTCTTGCCTGGAGAATTCCACAGACTATATAGTCCATGGGGTCGCAAAGAGTCCGACACAACTGAGCGACTTTCACTCACACTCACCTGTAGACAGTCCCACCTCTGCAGTTTGCAATTTGTCTTTGCTCTTACCGTTGTACTTCTGACTCACCAGCTGTAAACTGGAGATTCCCACGAGCCCCTCTTTGAGCAGATGAACTTGATAGAGCTGTTCACAGAACTCAGGGAAACAATTACGAACGAGACTTCTTATAAAAGAGTTCAGTTCAGGAACGGCCAGGTAGAAGAGAGGCACAGAGAGGTCATGCCCTTTCCTGGTGCCACTCCCCCCATTTCCAAGTGTTCACCAGCCTCAACCCCACTGTTGAGGGGTTTTTATGGAGGGTTCAGTACTTAGGCGTGCTTGATGAAACTGATTGGTCATTGCCGACTGAACTCAATCTCCCGCACCCCCCCCCTCCTTCGAACTTCAGAGGGTGCTGCTGAAATTTCCAACCCTCTAGTCACATGACTGGTTCTCCAGGCAACCAGTCCCCATCCTTAGGTTACCTAGGAGTGTCCCAAAGTCACTTTATTAATATAAACTCGGTTGTGACGGAAAGGAGCTCGACACCCCTTTCACCTTCATGACTCTTAAGCATTTCAGGATCTAAGAACAAAAGGCCAAATATAGCCAAAGATACCCCTGTGACTCTTATATATGAAATCGCAAGAGTTTTAGCTCTGTGCAAGGAACAGTGAACAATTTCTTATAATTCTGTTTTTTATTATAAATCACTATATCATACCATCTGCAGTCATTGTGACTTTTCACCTGCACTTTAGGGTGAGTAGTAGACAAAGGTCTGGAAATATTTTTTTGGGGGGGGGTATAACAGTGTTGTGTTAGTTTCTGCTGTACAACAAAGTGAATCAGCTGTATGTATACATACGTGCCCTCCCTCCTGGACCTCCATCAACCCTACCACCCATCTCATCTGTCTAGGTCAGAGCACCAAGCTGAGCTTCCTGTGCTATACAGCACGTTCCCACTAGCTGTTTTATACATGGCTTGCACATATGTCAATCTGTTTCCCAGTCCATCCTCCCCTTCTGTGTCCACAAGTCTGCTCACTACATCTGTGTCTCTATTCCTGTATTCCAAATAGGTTCATCTGTACTACTTTTCTAGATCCCACATATATATGTTAATATATATTTGTTTTTCTCTTTCTGATTTATTTCACTCTATATGACAGGCTCTAGGCCTGGAGATATTTATAATGGTTGTAGGGGAATAAATATTTGCAGCAAAACACTTGCCATTCGTATATTTCCATTAATTTGTTTGTATTTAGAATAATAATGCAAGTGGACTCAAGTAAGTTCTTTCTGATACAGCTTTGTGCCTTTTCTTCCCTTTATAGACCACTGGAACGATCCAGTGAAGATGTGGATATAATCTTCACACGGCTGAAAGAAGTTAAAGCTTTTGAGAAATTTCACCCAAATCTCCTTCATCAGATTTGTTTATGTGGTTATTATGAGAATCTGGAAAAAGGAATAACATGTAAGAAATGCAACTCCAGTGGTGTGTTTTCATGTATAAGTTTGTGTTCATTTGTGGTTATGCTGTGGGGATGGATAGCAAATGGGGTATCTTTGTGCCAAATAGTTGAGCTCAGTCAAAGGTATGAGGTTGACATTTCTCTCTCCTTTATTCAGTTCTACAGCATTTCCTTAACTCCTTTGTCCATAGCGTGTAAATGGTTCTTCCAGGGCAGCCTCCTTTTCAGATGGAGCTGGAAGGATTTATATATTCAGCAAGATCCTTGGAAGTTCTAATATATAATTATTTTTGGTAACCCAAGAAATATGGGAGCCAATAGGATATTAAATGGGCTTCCCTTGTGGCTCAGGGGTAAAGAATCCACCTGCCAATGCAGGAGACACAGGAGTCTCAGGTTCAGTCCCTGCATTGGGAAGACCCCCTGGAGAAGTAAACGGCAACCCCTTCCAGTGTTCTTGCCTGGAGAATCCCATGGACAGAGGAGCCTGGCATGCTATAGTCTATGGGGTCATAAAGAGTCGGACACAACTTAATGACTAAACAGCAACAGCAAAAGGATATTAAATAAGGTAAAAGGTCTCAACTAATGATAATAGTCATTTTAAAAATTAAAGCACAGCTGGTTTACAATAGTAATGTTTTGAATTAACCTCACTGATAACATCTATTCCAGATGTGACTAAGGGGTGGGGGTAGTAAAATGATAGGTTGACAGCTGCATTTTAAAAATATACAAATATATTCTCATTAAAAAAATTAATGCTGTTACCACCTGTTGTGATACTTCATACTGCAGTAATAGAAAACTCCCATCCAACTGGCTTGACTATGGTTCCTATAAGGAAGGAACATCAGTTATCCATGTATAAGCAGTCCTGAGGTAGGATGCCTTCAGGGCTGGTTGATTAAGTGGCTCAATGACATTATTAAGGTCTCCTCAGGTTTCTCTCACATTTTTGTTGGTTTATTTGTTTTTGCTGTTCATCTTGAGGTGTCGACTTTTGTACTCAGATTTGTCCCAAGTGGTTCTGAGGCAACTAGCTGCAGCAGCTGGAGGCATTGCATGCTGATACAAAACATTCCTGCTGAAGGACTATTTCTTATCTCTTTTTCAGAATTCCTCCAGTAGACTTTCTGTGTTGTCTCAGTGGCCAGAATTGCATCATGTGCCTCTGATTAAACCAATCACTGGCACAGATTATGGGACCACGTGATTGATTTAGACCAATCATGGTTACCCCGGTGGAGCTAGGGAAGAACCTCATATGCTCTGAGTATTTGGCCTTGTGGAGGAGGATGGGAACTTGTATATAATCCATGTTCAGAGCATGATTTCAAGTGGGGAACTAACAGGTTTTGTCACAACATCATTGTAGAAAATTTAGAAGAAAAAATGAATATCACCTACAATCCCCAAATCCAGAGATTGCTGTTTACATTTTGTGTGTGTCCTTCAAGATATTTGCCTATGTGCACACAAAGCACAGTCACACTTCTGTTTGAAAAATCATCCATACATATTGTTTTCAAACCAATATTTTTTATTCTTACTCAATGGGAACATTATTTTTTTTTAGAGATTAGGCTCTGTCTTCTGTTTCTTACAGCTGTTTTCAAAATGAGTCTTCTATGATGTGTAATGTGAATTTGATTGGCAAGTGGTAACGTCTTTGGGGGCCAAGAAGTTCATGAAAGGCAAAGCCCTAAATCTAAAATAAGTCACTTACAAAGGCTAGGAATAGCAGAGTTACTGGCGAGGGCAGCTATAAACTCATCAGTCCCCCATCTTAAGCTTGTCATTGCACCTGGTGGGATACCATTGTTGTTCTTGCCTTTCCACAGCATGCTTTAGTCAGAGAGTTTAGAACAGCTTGTCATCATTAATTATGGCTCCCAGAAGCTTCCTCTTATGCACTGAGCCCTAGCCTTGCCAGAACTCAACTGTCCCACTGAGTTGTCATGTGATTTTTCATTGAGCCACTTGACTTCTGAGGTAGGATTCTGTGAAAAGCACTTTAAAATATCAGATCATTCCATCTAGTTATTTAGCTAGAATATTTAAAAGGGTAGTTGGGTTTGCACGAGGTTTTTGAACCAGTGTTTCAGAATGACTTTCCGAACTATTGGTCTTAACTAGGATGTGGGAACTAAGATTCTCACTAAATAGCCAAACGCTTTGTCTCTGAGATAACAAAAGTAAAGCAAAACTGAGTTCAGAAATTTCTGCTGAGAATCATTTCCAAAGAGTGGTTACCTCCTGATGCCTAAAAGCAGTGAGTGTATACAACAAAGTAGCAAGTGGACAATGACAATATGGTAGTTAAAACTTTTTAAACAGATTTTATTTTTCTTAATCAGTCATTGGTTAGCTTAAAATGAGACATTCTATTCTGGAAAACATGTTGTTTTTTAATATAAATAGATGTGTGAAGTTGGGGTGGTGATCCGGTTTTGTTGAGTCACATAGTCTTTTTAACACACACCCCATCTGGAGTAATGATTTTCCAAGTATCGCAATACCATGAAGTGTATTTAAGACAAATCACAGAGACTACCAGACAGTTCTTCTTACATTCAAAGAATCTTTTAGCCTTTAGGGTTAACATCCCTTATTGCTACTGTGTAAATATAAAAGAGTTCTGTTTAATAGAGTTCTGCTTCATGGAATGTTAAATAAATAGGATATTGCTTTGTTGATAGAAGAGGGAACAAAAATTATGGTATGCTCTGGTGGGAATAGATAAAGGAATTTCATCTAGGTCCACGTTAGGCTCAGAACAGTCAGTGAGAAATTATCAGATTACATGGTAAAACCAACTTACATTTGGCCTACTTACCTGCCTGTTTCTTTTCCAGTATTTCGACAAGGTGATATTGGAACCAACTGGTATGCTGTCTTGGCAGGGTCTTTGGATGTTAAAGTTTCTGAGACCAGCAGTCACCAGGTAAGATACCATATTCTTTTTATTGTCTTAAAGTAAGGTTTATTATTGTTATTTTTAATGATACATTATTCCTCTGTCTTGAATGCTATCAAAATTACATTTTCAAACCCATTTCATCTTTCCCGTAGTACGGAGTTCCATAAGTATGTGTTGAATTCCTTTATTAAGGTACTCAAGAAACATGCATAGTGAATATTTTCCACGAATTAAGTATGGCGCCAGGTGTGGGACCATGAAATGCAGAAGCACACAGGCTGCCCTCCAGGAGCCTGCTGTCTGTTAGAAAAATGCAAACAAGCCCACAGCAGTGGGAAACTGCTACCATGTGAGGTGAAACGTGAGCGAAGGGGAAAGAGAAGCAAGTCTTCCAAGGTTCCTCCTTAGATCCTCCTGGATCTGGTTTCCCGACTTTCCTCTGCCTTAGAAGTGACCCCCTTGTCAGCTTAAAAATTTTTTTCATTTATTTTTGGCTGCGCTGGGTCTTCATTGCAGCCTGGGCTTTTCCCTAGTTGTGGCGAGCAGGGGCAACTCTCTGCTGTGGTTTCAGGCTTCTCATTGCCGTGGCTTCTCTTGTTGCAGAGCACAGGCTCCGGGGCTCCTGGGCTCAGGAGCTGCAGTCCCCGGGCTCTAGAGCACAGGCTCGATATCCGTGATGCATGCCATGGGCTTCATTGCTCCATGGCGTGAGGGGTCTTTCCAGATCAGGGATTAAACTTGTGTCTGCTTCATTGGCAGGCAGATTCTTTACCACTGAGCCACCAGGGAAGCCCCTCTTAGCCTTTTGTGAGTTCCAGCAATGCAGGGAAACACGGTCAAGGCAGTCTCCCGAATACCTCTCACCATTTCTCTACCTCATCTCGTTGAATGTGGAGGGCCAAGAAACATGGGCTTACTTTATCTTCATTAGTCACCTCTGAGGAGCATGGTGTCCTAGTAGATAAAACTCATATTCTTGCTGCCTCCTCCATCATATTTGTGAGTTTGGAATGGGTCCTAGATTCTCCTTTCACATCTGCGGTGACCCTTTCACTATCATTATTCCACATGGCCTACATGTACAGAACCTTCCTATGTAGAGCCAAGGACCTCTTGTCTCAAAAGGACACCCCTCTAGAGGCTGCCGTCCAGCTTCGGTATGAAAATGTTCTGAGTCTTATATTCTCATATATCAGGATTCAGATAAAAACTGAAGGAAGAGAATCAGCTAACTACAAAATTGGAAAGAAATATCAAGAAAGGTCAAGGAATTAGAGGGACAAATAATCCCCAGCCAAATACCATGTTTAAGATAGTGCTTCTAAAAGCCTTTTCCACATGTGGCACACTTCAACTGTGAGAAACATCTATGACATACTCCATTTGAGGTTCAACTTTGTAGGAATTTGTGTGTATATTGGAGTTGTGGGCAGTTACCATCTAACGAGTGGATTGTTGGTTAGTGGACACTTGGAGTTTGGAGTACAGTAGCCTGTGTCCTACCCATTGTCATGGAGGGTTAGGGTCTCAGGCCAGTACCCAAGTCCTCCTCGCCTGAGAGGATACCTTTTCAGTGCATCCGTGCATCAAAAGTTCCACGAGGAACTGCCTGAAATCTATGTCTGCCAGCCTCGATGGTACTGTCCTCCTGCCCTCTCTTGCAGGGCCAGTTCCCTCTTGAATTTCAGAGTGGCCCAAAGGGAGAGGTGTGTTTTAATTCTTATAAGTTGCCTCAGTTTTCCAGTGGGACTGAGAGCAGCTAGCAGGTCTTGGATATTTGTTATGTGCTAGGCAGTGTTCTAAGCACGGAACTGTACTTGCTCCTTTACCCTGTGAGGTGGGTCACACTACTGTTTCATTTTACAGATGAGGAAACCAAGTCTTTGAGTGGAGAACTAACTAGTTTCAACTAATATATCTAGAAATTAGGGACCAAGATGAATAAGCAGTGAGACACTTGAACGTATGCTCTTAGCTAGCACTCTGTACTGTTTGACTCAGAAGAACTATGATGAAGCAGTTCCCTCTCTCTTGGCTGTTTCTCATCCTTTCAGATCTTCTCACGCCCTGTATCTCCGCATACCTTCTGCCTGCAGACTGCTGTCCAGGTGGGGCCCCTCCAGACCTTTGTGCTCAGAGTGGCTTCTGATGCTAACCTTCACCTGCTCTTACCTGCATGGATATGCGGAGGGGACAGGGCCTAGAAAAGGATGATCTTCCTTCCTCCTCTGTCTGGTTCTTAATGAGTAATGATGGTGATGCAGAAAAGCTGAATGAAGAAAGGTGAGGACAGCGGAAAAGGAAGGAAGATGAAAATTAGGAAGGAGAAAGGTGAGAAGGGAAGCAAAGCAGGGGAGAGAGATGAGGAAGGAAGAATTTGGAAGGGCAGAGGAAGTGTTCTTAAGGGAAGATAAAGATCATCAGCAGCGATGTGCTGACACCTCAGATGCTAAGCTGGCATGAGATTTTGATGGTATTAAAATAGTATTTGGCCAGGGGCTGCCGGAGTATTGCCCTTGACCAGTTATCTCTCAGTGTGGGGTGCTCACCAAGAACAGCTGAGCAACAGCTGTGGATTTAAAAGCAATTTTAGTAAACTTTAACTTTAGATGCTAGCTATGGCTTTGACCTCAGCCCCAATGAAGAGAACTTCCTAAGCTGGGCTTTGTTGTTGTTTGGTCACTAAGTGTGTCTGACTCTTTGTGAGCCCATGGACTACAGCACACCAGGCTTCCTTGTTCTTCATTATCTCCCAGAGTTCACGCAAACTCCCGTCCATTGAGTTGGTGTTGCTACCTAATTATCTCATCCTCTGTCGCCCCCTTCTTCTTTTGCCTTCCATTTTCCCCAGCATCAGGGTCTTTTCCAGTGAGTTGGCTCTTCTCATCAGGTGGGCAAAGAATTGGAGCTTCAGCTTCAGCATCAGTCCTTCCAATGAGTATTCAGGGTTGACTTCCTTTAGGACTGACTGGTTTGATCCCAGTTTGATCTGTAGTCGAAGGGACTCTTAAGAATCTTCTCCAGCACCACAATTTGGTAGCATCAATTCTTTGACATTCAACCTTCTTTATAGTGCAACTCTCACATCTGTACATGACTACTGAAAAAAAGAACCATAGCTTTGACTACACAACCCTTTGTCAGTGAAGTGATGTCTTTGCTTTTTAATATGCTGTCTAAGGTTTGTCATAGATTTTCTTCTAAGGAGCAATAGTCCTTTCATTTTGTGGTTTCAATCACTGTCTACAGTGATTTTGGAGCCCAAGAAAATAAAATCTGTCATGGGTTCCATTTTTTTTCTCTTCTATTTGACATGAAGCTGGGCTTAGTCTTCTCATATTCTCATATTAGCTTTATACCAAAGCTGGCTTTTTGCTTCTTCTTCTGTGTACTTCACAGAATCCAACCACAGTCCCAGCCAGAGTTTTCTGAATTGATTTGTAGAGTCCCTAAGAAATAAGAGAGAGAAGACTCATTGACCTCTACAGCCTCCAACCCTCCAGAGAAATAGACAGAGGACCCAGCCCTTCAGCCAGCTCTGATGGACAAGATAGAATTCCAACCACATGAGAGGAAGGAGCTAAGGAGAATGAGTGAGATGGCTGACACTTCTCTCATGGCAAGTGACTCAAAAGAGAGAAACAAAAAGGTCATTGCTATCTGCTCTGGCCTTGTAATGGACTCTGGGTCTCTTCCCAGTAGTGATGTGGCCAAATCAAAGCAGTGGATTAGCTAATCAGAGTGGTACCCTGTATAAGTCAGGGTTCTCCAGGTAACCAGTATCAACAGGTGATAGATAGATAGTAGACATTTCCTTTAAGGAAATGTGATTGTGGGCACTGCCAAGTTAGAAATCCTGAGGGTAAAAAAAAAAAAAAGAAAGAAAGAAATCCTGAGGGCAAGCTGGCAGGCTGAAATTCAGGTGAAAGCAGATGATGCAGAATTTACAGACTTTAATCTTAAAGTTGGAGATTCAGAGAGAATTTCTATGTTGCATTCTGGAAGCAGAATTCCATCTTTGGGAAACCTCAAGGGAGACATTGGCTTTTAACACCTTCAACTGATTGGGTGAGGCCCACTCATGTTATGGAGGGTAATCTGTTTTAAAGTGCTGCTTGTAAATGTTAATCACACCTAAAAAATGCTTTTACTTCAGAATCTAGGCTATTTGACTAAACAACTGGTTACCATAGTCTAGCTAAGTTGACACATAAAATTAATTATCATATGCCCCTATCATGGGGGGCAAAATGGGCTTGGGCAATGGGCTATGGGAGGAGAAGCCAGGAAAGACCTGGAATTCCCGGAGACCAGCACCAGCACTGCCCATGCCTTCATGTGTCACACGGTGCTGGGGTCCCCTGGGCATTTGTTGACTCCATCTTTTATGCCCTGTTTTACAGGAGCTTGAAAACAAGGCTCAGTGACCTTAGGTATAACATTCCCAGGGCCACACAAATGTACATGGCTAAATTAAGATTTGAATTTCTGCCAGACACACTCCCAATTTCACGTTCTTCTTGCTTCTCATACACATTAAGGTGGGTGGGGGCCGAAAAAATAAAACAAGAAAAATTCAAAAAGACTAAGAGAGAATTAAGGAAAGAGAAGTGGAGTTAATAGCAAAGACTCAAATCTTTAAAAGTGGGTACAGCAGCATTTCTTCCTAGCCTGCCCTCCGCTTACCTGCCTCAAGTCTCACCCTGCCCTGCATCCCTCTCTTCTCATCTGAGAGTCAGGAGTCAGAGGAGATGGTGGAGATAAACTTCCAAACTTAACCTCTGAGTGTCGGCTCCTCAGTGGGGTTTTATCTGAGCCAGAATGGTGAGATGAGGGCCGGAATGGCTAATGGTAGCAGAGCGCTCACTATGAGCAGCTTTATGCAAAGCACTTTACAAGCTTTATTTCACTGGGTACACCCTACATCGTCCTCCCCATTCAGTGCTATGATTAGTCCCATTTCACAGATGCTGAATAACTTGCCCCAGGGCACACACCCATTCAGTTTAGTTTAGTTGTTCAGCAGTGTCTGACTCTTTGCAACCCCATGGACTGCAGCACGCCAGGCTTCCCTATTCATCACCAACTCCCAGAGCATGCTCAAATTCACGTCTATCAAGTCAGTGATGCCATCCAACCATCTCATCCTCTGTCGTCCCCTTCTCCTCCTGCCATCACTTTTTCCCAGCATCAGGGTCTTTTCCTATGAGTCCAGTTTTTGCATCAGCTGACCAAATATTGTAATTTCAGCTTCAGCATCCGTTCTTCCAATGAATATTCAGGACTGATTTCCTTTAGGAGGGACTGGATGGATCTCCTTGCAATCCAAGGGACTCTCAAGAGTCTTCTCCAACACCACAGTTCAGAAGCATCAGTTCTTCAGCACTCAGCTTTATAGTCCAACTCTCATGACTACTGGAAAAACAATAGCTTTGACTGTATTGACCTTTGTTGGCAAAGTAATGTTCCTCCTTTTAAATATGCTGTCTAGGTTTGTCATAGCTTTGCTTCCATTAGGTTGTTGTGATTCTAGGACTCAAGTTCTTGACCACTGTGCTTGCACAGGTGCAATCAGAGGATGTGAGAGGGAAGCGATGGAGTGAGGGCTGAGCCATTTAGGAATGATGTGGGGAGGAACAGCTTTTCCCCGGAAGCTCGTGCAGCCACCGTCCTGCATTTCGGATTCCAGCTCAGAGCTCCATGCCTCACCTCCAAGCCCCTCCTTTCAAGTGTTTGCACTCCCGCCCCCACCCCCGCCCGCCAAGGCCTACGGTTGGGGACACCTGCTTTAGACCCAAAGACAAACAGTGAAATGAACATGGCTCATCCCTTTAAAGGGTTTCTAAGTTGGAAGATGGGATTGAGAAGTAGGGGTGATCAGGGAGGGAGATTTAGGTGTGGTATATACCTGTCTCTTATACACATCTTTGACATGAAGCTGGGCTTAGTCTTCTCATATTCTCATATTAGCTTTATACCAAAGCTGGCTTTTTGCTTCTTCTTCTGTGTACTTCACAGAATCCAACCACAGTCCCAGCCAGAGTTTTCTGAATTGATTTGTAGAGTCCCTAAGAAATNCAGACACAAAAATCAACAGAATACTAGCAAATCAAACCCAGCAGTATATTAAATGGATCATATGCCATGTTCAAGTGGGATTTAGCTCAGTGATGCAAGGATTTTTCAATATCCACAAATCACTGTGATATACCACACTAAATGAAGAATAAAAACATGATCATGTCAATAGATGCAGAAAAAGCTTTTGACAAAGCGCAACACCAATTTACAATAAACAGTTCTCCAGGAAGTGGGCACAGAGGGAGCATGCCTCAACATAATAAAGGCCATGTGTGACAAACTCACAGCACATCAGAGTCAATGGAGAAGAGCTGAAAGCATTTTCTGTAAGATCAGGAAAAAGACAAGGATGTCCATTCTCACCGCTTTTATTCAACATCGTTTCGGAAGTACTAACCACAGCAATTAGACAAGAAATAAAAAAGGAATCCAAATAGGAAAGGAAGTAAAATAGTCACTGTGTGAAGATGGCATGGCACTATACATAGAAAATCCTAGAAACACTACCAGAAAATGACTAAAACTTATCAATGAATTCACGAAAGTTGTGGGATACGTACATACATACATACATAAATATATATATATATATGAAATATATCATTTCTATTCACTAACAAAAGATCAGAAAGAGAAATTAAGAAAGCAATCCCATTTACCATCACATCAGAAAAAGTAATATATTAGGAATAAACATACCTAAGAAAGGAAAATATCTGCACTCTAAAAACTATAAGACACTGATGAAAGAAAGGTGATGCAAACAGATGGAAAGATACACTGTATTCTTGGATTGAAGAATCAATATTATCAAATTGATGATACTGCCCAAAGCACTCTACAAATTCAGTGAAATCCCTATCAAATTACCATAGAAAATAGAACAAAATTTTTAAAAATTTTATGGAAGCACAAAAGGTCCTCAATACTTAAAGCAATCTTGAGAAGCAGCAGAACTTGAAGACTCAGGCTCCCTGATTTCACACTATACTACAAAGCCACAAGCATCAAAAGAGTATGGTACTAGCACAGAACAGGCAAAGAGATCAATGGAACAGGATAGAGAGCCTAGAAATAAACCCATGTCACTAAAGTCAATTTATCTATGACAAAGGAGGCAAGAATATACAATGGAGAAAAGACAGTCTCTTTAGTAAGTAGTGCTGGGCTGTTTACAATAGCTAGGACATAGAAGCAACCTAGATGTCCACTGACAGATGAATGCATAAGGAAATTGTAGTAGATATACACAACNAGCTCTATTTTATTTAGAAGATAGCAGGAAAATCCATCTTTGAGGCATGAGGGCACATCGATCCAAAGACCCGAGGAGAAGAGCGCCCCAGCGTGGGGGAGAGCGAGCGAGCTGGCGCTGGCTCCTCTGTTTATATGTTTCTCTCTCCCTGGGCCTGTCCTATGTAGACCGGGCCAGCCAGGAGTGTTGCTTGTTTTACCTGACCTCCTCACTCCAGTCCTCAGACCTTCTTTTGTTCTATTTTTGTGGGCTTTTCCCTTCCTTGTCTTTTAGCCACTGCCATTTTGGACTCCTTTTCCCTATTCTACCTACCTAACAATGAGAAAGTAAAGGAGAGAGAAAGAAGCTGATATTCCTTGGTTTACGCAGAAAGCCAATAAAGCCCCCGGCATGGGGCTTGCTCTGTTCACGGAGGCGTCGGGCGCCCTCTCGATGAGGAGAAGGAGCAGAGCGCCTTCTCGAGAGGGNGAGAAAGTAAAGGAGAGAGAAAGAAGCTGATATTCCTTGGTTTACGCAGAAAGCCAATAAAGCCCCCGGCATGGGGCTTGCTCTGTTCACGGAGGCGTCGGGCGCCCTCTCGATGAGGAGAAGGAGCAGAGCGCCTTCTCGAGAGGGTCTTAGAAGCCCAGGCAGAAAGTGAACTCAGAGAGCCTCTGCGCCCCAGGGGAGCAGCATGAAAAAGAGAGACAGCAAGACACGGGAACCAAAGCTCTGATGGAGCAGAGGTGTTTTACTCAACGTTGTGCGGGTATTTATACTGTCTTACAAGATAGCTATTTTCAGCAGAAAGTGAAAGTGAGGTCGCTCAGTCGTGTCTGACTCTCTGCGACCCCATGGGCTGTAGCCTACCAGGTTCCTCTGTCCATGGGATTTTCCAGGCAATAATCCTGGAGTGGATTGCTATTTCCTTCTCCAGGGGATCTTCCCAACCCAGGGATTGAACCCGGGTCTCCCGCATTTCAGACAGACACTTTACCATCTGAGCCACCAGGGAAGTTAACATTTTCAGCAGAGATAAAAGCAAAACTTACAAGGAAACATGAGGTCATCCATATGAAAGAGAGAGGGTTGTAAATAATCACTTTTACCGTATGGTTCATAAAAAGGAAGATGGTGCTCATCACCATATAGAAAAACTAATGAAGGAAATGCCTGGATTCCTAAGCTTCTGGGAGAGGCTTGCCTCTCCCCTTAATTCCTGAATATTCAGTTAATAAGGAATAGAGAATTCTTGACAGATCCAAAACAGCACACAGGAAGTCTCCTGTTAAATGCTTCCTGACACCAGGAGAAATATCAATAACCTCAGATATGCAGATGACATCACCCTTATGGCAGAAAGTGAAGAGGAACTAAAAAGCCTCTTGGTGAAAGTGAAAGAGGAGAGTGAAAAAGTTGGCTTAAAGCTTAACATTCAG